>NW_019379492.1:93006-104166 GCF_000648655.2 Copidosoma floridanum | reverse complement strand
GGGAAATTTTTTTTTTTTTTTTTTTTTTTTTTTTAGCAATGCCATGGTTCGGTATGGACATTGGTGGCACACTTTGTAAATTAGTATACTTCGAGCCTAAGTACATAACAAAAGACGAGGCAGACGCCGAGGTTGAAACGTTAAAGAATATTCGTCAATATTTGACCAAGAACTCAGCGTATGGCAAAACTGGTCATCGCGATGCACATCTACAGGTAAACGAATTCTATATAAAACTTATTTGTTCATTTTTAGAGTAAAATTAGCGAGTGATGTACGATAATATTTTACGACTTATTAACACCAATGACGACGATATAAAATCATCACTTAACGTTTAATAAAAGATATTAAGTATGATTTTATAAAACATTTCCTTGACGTTTTGATTTCCTTGAGTATCAATACTTGATTTTAAAAAGAAAAATTTCAACGGTCGCTTTGTCATACTATTTTGACGCTGCAAAGAAAATAAAAATAAGAAAAACAATTGTCAAAATATCAAGGAAGTCGTCTGACGGCAAACGATAAACAGTAGACTCGCGGTTTTTTTTTTATGGCAATTCGAGCCGCAGATAACTAATGACGTTTTGAGATTTGATTTGGAAAAAGAAAAAGAAAAACATCCGATGTCGTAGATGGATGACGTTTGCATCAGGGGTAGATGGGGTACGCTGCACTTTATCCGTTTCCCGACAAGCGAGATGGGCAACTTCCTCGCTCTCGCCAAGTCCAAGGGCATGGCAAATCTCGTGACGACGGTGTGCGCCACGGGAGGTGGCGCCTACAAGTTCGAGGATAACTTCAAGAAGGAGGTGAACCTCAGCTTGGCCAAGTTCGACGAGCTCGACAGCCTTATCCGAGGCATGCTGTACATCGAGATGACGAATCCCTGCGAGTGCTACTACTGGGCCAATCCGACCGACGATGAGAAATGCCTGAAGGTGCCCTATGACTTCTCGAAACCCTATCCGTTCTTGGTGAGTGCTGCCTTTATTTTCTTACTTGCGGATTTTTGGAGCAGTTTTTTTTTTCATTCGATACATTACTATTGAATGAGGTACTACAGATTGTGTAGTATGTCAAGTAGCTTGCTGGATTCAAATGGCATTGGAATAAATACATTATTCATGGGGTTACTACTCGATGCATCAGAAATTTGAAAGTTTATTGACCTTCTGTTGGAGAGTCTTGGTTTATCGCTTTTTTACGTGGCTTCGACAATAAAGTTTTTAAAAAACAGTCGGATTTTTCAATCTGAAAATTTTTATTGCAGCTTGTGAATGTCGGCTCTGGTGTTAGTGTACTTGCCGTACAAAGTCCCAACGATTACAGAAGAATAAGCGGTACTAGGTAAATATGGAGAAAAAGTATTCGAGCTGTTAATTATTTATTTAAAAAAAATATTGATTATTTTTGTGCCATTAAAAAAAATTGGTATCGAGTGAAATAATCAAGTACAGTAAAAATCGTTAATTTTTATTTTTATGGTAGTATTTATCAAGTAACACAATAATAAAGTTTCGTAATGTATATTACAGTTTGGGTGGAGGTACGTTTTTGGGATTATGTTGTTTGTTGACTGGTTGCAATACATTTGAAGAAGCGATAGAGTTGGCTACCAGCGGCGATAGCACCAAGGTTGACAAACTAGTCAAGGACATTTACGGAGGGGACTACTGTCGCTTCGGCTTGCAAGGAGATACAGTTGCAAGCAGGTAATTACTAATACAACAATAGTAGCTTCGCACACGTGTATACTCTGAATCACTAGTAAATTAGTTCTGTGAACAATTTACAAGTCATTAAAAATTTGATTTTTTTCAAGTGTATACGTACCTATTCTTGTACATAGCTTAATGTGTTGATAACTAATTACTAATTTGAGTTTCTTATCTAAAAAATTTTTTTTTATTGCGTGTTATCTCTTTATTGATGTAAAATTGCAATTTCGCGGTGCTTGATTATCGTAACACAAAAAAAAAAAAAAATCAATTATTAAACAAAAAATTATTGCCTTCCTTTTTTTTTAGAAAAATGCATGTTTTTCTACGTAAATAAGTACCTAGAAAACAATTAACATATTTAGTAAAAATATAATGCTAACGTTTTTAGTTTTAGTTTGTATTTCACTTTGAATTACCTGCACCACACTGTATGCAACTGCTAAAGATCTTTGCAAATTTTCACTCACTCACCGTCTTTTAATCATGAAACCACTAATTACTTCTTGTAGATGGGCTTTGTAGTTTCTTTTAAATCTAATTGTTGCGTATGTATTTAAGTTTTTTCGATGTCCGTAGTTTTGGACAGATGAATTCGAAAGACAGACGAAATACAGTGTCGAAGGAGGACCTCGCTCGCGCGACTCTTGTTACCATCACCAATAATATTGGTTCTATTGCAAGGATGTGTGCCCTCAATGAAAAAATCGAAAGGGTAAGGCGTAAATCACAATATGAAATTACATTTGTTGTACAATTGAATGCACTTTATCAGAATTGTGATTAATCATTTGATATAAAATTATAGGTAGTGTTTGTCGGAAATTTTTTACGAGTAAATCCTATTTCCATGAAGTTACTATCCTATGCAATGGATTTTTGGTCTAAAGGAACACTTAAAGCTCTCTTTTTGGAGCACGAGGTATAAAATTAAGACAACAGAACTAAATTTTTTTGGAAAATTTCATGTTCACTTACATTCGTATTTTTTAACTTTTAGGGATATTTTGGTGCTGTAGGATGTTTATTACAATTCACTGGTGATACCAGCTAAGCTCGTTTGTTACACCGCGTAATGCTCAAATGAAAATATAGGGACTTTTTTAAGCATCAAGTAAACAATTTACAAGGAATAGTTGATTTAATTGTTTCTTGTATACGCGTTTAATTGTCAGCGTATTTAATAATAATTGTACACTTGTACATAAATATACATCATTCCAGTTGTAAAAGGCCACGGGTGAACTATAAATTTACTTTTAGTTATTTATTTAAATTGCACGTTTATTGTTTTTAAGAGCAAGCAAAATAATATAGATGAAAAGTCTATTACGATTATCTCGATTGTTAGATATATTTATTGCCAAATGAAAGTGATTTCCTTAATACGGAAGTAGCACAATTTTTCAAAGTCGTTTTGTACTTTTTGATCGTTGTACATATTTCTTACAAGTACATGTATTGATTAGCGCTTGGGCAGTCAACCTTGTAGTTAACTTTGTTTTTGGTTTGCTGAAGTATTCACTTTTAAAGAATCTATACGAATGTTTTTTCATACGATAGTTGAACGCGGTACATATTATTCCTGTATACGTTAACTTGGAATTGTAAAAATAATTTTCTATTTGTTAATAGGATCTTCTCACTTGTTAATGTTATTTGCAAGTCGTTTACCAATCATATGTCTGCAATGTTGTATTGGATTTGATAGAGAATGTTTGTCATAATATATATATATATACACATGCAAGCAGACGTTGTTTTATCTATGTTCAAAAGATATCGCTCAAAATTTTTGTTATTAAAAAAAAAGTTTACTATACATTGTTTTGGACCTCTTATATGATACGACTTAAAAAGAGGATCAAACGTATGCATTTGTATGAAAATAAAAATAAATTCGTATTATTGTGTAAATATAATGGACATTATTCGAAAATTTACATTGTTTCGGTGAAATATCACCCTTCTAGTTTAACATACTTAGTAGTTTTTTAAAATTCAAATTTACGTTAAGATAAAAAAATTACAGCAATTCACACTTAACTTTTATAAGATTTGAAATAATTATTATAAATTAAAAAGTATTTTTATGATAAATGAACCGTACGAAATAATTTAATAACTTTAGATAAAGTATTTACACGCACTTGAAAACTTGTTGCTGATCGCACATATTTTTATAAAACTTTTTTCTCCAAACTCAATTCATATAGTTTAACGTTGCTACCATTGTTTTTTTAATTACCGATTTATCATTATACGAGTAAAGTAACAACAAAAAATTTATTATATCCGTTCCTAGGTACTAAAAAAATGTACATTATATTCATATGTTTTGACATCAATATATCAAAATGACATAATAACAAAAAACTTCCAGTAATAAAAACTTCTTTCACCTTATCATCTGGGCAGCCTTTTCGGCAATGGCTATTATCACGGAGTTGGGTGGCCCGGAAATCGGACTCGGCAGTATGCTGGCATCGACTATCCGTAAATTGTTGATGCCATGAACTCTAGAAAAAATAAAAAAGAGAAAAACAAGCATCCTTATGAATACATTTTTAAAATAATCATTGGTGCGCATGGTGTCTCCGAAAAACTTGTGTACTTAGACAAAAACGATGAAGTCGTAGACGATTCTACACGCAAGATTGACCTGTCATACGAGTTTTATATGAATATTATTTGGGTTTGTATTTGTAAAATAAAGCTACTTTTTTACGAAAAACCTCAACATGCTGTACAAAGTATTACCTTTTACAAACTGTACCATTTAACCGATTAAAATAGTCACGAACTCACCGAAGCTTCTCATCAACGACGGAGGTGTTCCTGTTGGCGCCCATTTGACAGGTGCCGCCGGGATGGTGACTAGTTATCGCACCGATGCGCACCAGGCAGGCCGAAAAATCCTCACTGCCGATGTCCTGCCTGTAATGTCTGCACTCCTCGAACCACGGGACGTGCAGCTCAGCCCCGTAATCGACGAACGGGGGTGAATTCGCTATCTCTTTGACTTGTTGCATTGCTGGATTAAGCAGAGTGGCGTTACTACACACAAGTTAGGGAATAAAATGAAAAGTGTACCTTTAACGTGACACTTGACGTCCTCGATTTTTTTCAAGTAATTTGGATCGAGGAGCGGATGATCCCGAACACTGCCCGAATGCAGGCGCACGCGACCCCGGCTCTTCGGCTGCAGGCAGGTGGCTAGCATCAGATAGCCCTCGGCTGTGCTGTCGTTGTACGTCGGGAACAGCCTCTCAAAGATCTGAAATTTTATCGCTCGCATAAATTAATCATTGGCTGGATATACTTCTACGCCAAGTACAGTGGCAATTACTTGAGGTCGATAGTTCGACAGCTGTATCAGCGCGTCTTTGTCGATGGTCCCAATGGCAGTGAGAATCACGGCGTGATCGTCCTTCCACGTCATGCCGGCTATCCCGTTGCTCGCCAATAATCCTGAAATGTAGATTTTGATTAAAAAAATTTTTAAAAACAACTTGAAGTGTCCTTTCGAAACTCACCTGTTCCTCCAAAAAAATAGTCGGTCAACGTTCGGAGGGTCAGCAAATTCTCGTGCGTTATGCTGACGGCTTCGCTCGACGGATTTTTCAGTTTAACGTACATTGGCATGTTAAGGTGATCGAACAGGTTGCGCCCCACGGCCGGCAAATCGGCTCTGACGGTTATCTGAAAAAAAAAAAAATTGAGTGACAATATCTCATCGATGTAAGTTTGTCTCTGCTCCGGTGCTAACATTGTGTTTTTTCAACTCTCTCTGCGGCCCGACGCCGGAGAGCATCAGCAGGTGCGGCGAGCCCAACGCACCAGCACATAGGATAACTTCTTTGCGCGCCAGAACGCCGCCGAGCTGTCCGAGATTGTCGATCAGCTCAATCCCGCGGGCCGTGTTGCCCTCGTCGATCGATACCTAGACGCCAAATCGGTGTGATCGGTAAAACTCTCAATGCAAAGTAATAAAAAAAAAGGGGGGGGGGGAAAAACAGCGCATCACCTTACTGACGAGGGTGTCGATCAGGATGTGTAGATTCGGCTGGTGCCAAACTTTCTGCAGATGGGTGCGATAGCTGCTCGTGCGGACGCCCTGGGACGTACTCACCGAGACCGGAACAAAGGGATTGGCAGATTTATGGTACAGGTCCGCCGCTCGGGCCAAGATCCTGCTGGTGGGCCGCCGGTTGATCGACATGAGCTGCTCGACTTGGTCGAAGTAGGGCTCGAGTTCCGTGCTGGTCCAGCCCTTGGGCCAGTCGTTGTAGTCGCTGGGCCGGCCAAACGAGTGGATCATATAATTTATGTGCCCTGAGCCGCCAAGACCCTTTCCTCGCGGCAGGAACTGTATCTGAGGTAATTGCACAATCGTCGTAGATGGTGAGCTTTTTTTCTATATTATATGTCGTAGCTTTCGATGACAAAAAATCTTGGGAGTCTCTCTGTTTAAGCTTTATGTGGGTGTGTAAGTACATGTGTCCGTACACTTTTTGTATAAGTACTGATGAAAAATCGATTTATCGTATAAGTAGATACTCATGTGTCAATAATAATAAATTTTTCCTACCTCCGGTTTTTCTTAAAGTTTGGACGTTAACTAAACCTTTGATAGGAAAAATATGACCTTCACCGTTAATGCGCATTTGGCCAGGGTGGTCAGCACAGTGATCGCCTTGGAGAAATGCAGTGCACCAGTAATGAAAATTACTATATTACTATCGATACGCAGACGGTGATTCTTACATTAGTAAATGGTTAATAAAATTTAGAAATGATTACCATCCACGATCTACGACTTCACTATTCAAGATTGAAGACTGCAGAGTATTGAAATATAAAATGGTTTCGCTCAATTAATTTAATTCCTTGCGGGTTCGATCAAAGTACGAGTTGAGCCTATTAATTGTGGATAAGAAAAAAAAAAACAAAAAAAATGATCCCGTACGTAAATACAAAACATATCTTACACGGTCAAACAGTCCTATCGAGGAAAATTTCTGAGACACTGTTTTGAACTGCCAATCAGCGTTGGTCTGCTGAACTACAGGTGCGAGAAGAGGAATCCGGCTGACGATTTGGATGGTACTGCCTGCTTCCACGAGCAACACCTTCGCATTCGAATTTTCGGCCAATCGGGACGCTACAACACAACCTGCTGTGCCCGCACCAACTGTGGTTTATTGGTTGGAAAAAAAAAAAAAAATGGATTTACTGACGATTTTCTGATAAACTATGTGATAGCCAATGGTATCAAAAATTAAAAAAAAAAAAACGTAAAATAACATAGAATCTGTAAAGAAACATATCCACAGTTTAAAACGTCAAGATAACGATTTTGACACTTGCTTGTATAGTTTTGGAGGTGGACCAAAACGTTTTTTTTTTTTTTTTTTTGAACTAACAAAACGCAATTGCAAATAAAATTTTTTATTTTTGTTGACTTCCTTTTCATCGCAGCTCTACCGAAAAAACTTACTTACCAATGATGTAGTCGTACTCCCGGTCAGGAGATTCCACAATACTGCTTGGTCCAACGCCATAAAGTACAACCGCAAGAATCAAGATCATAGTTGAACAAAAAATGATGACCTTCCACATTTTCGTCCTCCACAAATTAGAAAAAAAACAAAAAAAAAAAAAAAAGTACGAAATCCAAAAAATAGCGACTGAAAATATGACTTAGTTGGTACTTGACTGCGAGAAAAAAAGCGTCGTTGTCGTGGAGAAGCTCGCAACAAGAGTAATGTGGCACTAGATCGGAGCAGCACGTGAGAGATTCACAAATAACGTGAATCGGCACTCTTATGTACAAGCGCCAACGTTGATCTGCCAATATTAAATTAGTATCCCTGGACGCGACCGTAAATCAATAGACAGTGAGAGTGGCAAGGTAGTACATTTGTGCTGTGGGTTGTTTGAAGCCTGACCTAAACCCTTGATTTCAAATCGAACGGAAGCAGGTTAATACTTACGAGATTTAGCGTTTGCACTATTCGGAGCTGTGCTTGTACGTGTGTGTATTAGTTAAACCAAAGTTAATCTCTCCATGTGGGATAGGAAAAAAAAACGTACGAGAAATGTAGATCAAGTATTTTATTTTTCAAACGGTACAAGTTATTTACTGCCTTTAACAGAAACATGTTTTCCTCAAGTAGTCTGGACTGCTAAAGTTTTTCACGTAAGCAAGTGACAAAATTTATGAAAAAGATCGCCACGCTCACGGTTGCTTACATTTATCGTCAGGATCGGTATTCTATAAAATTTTTTGGGAAAGCAGTTTGAGACAGTTTCTCGAAACTCAGGACACGAATTCCAAAGCACTGGAGAAGTATTTTTATATCCATGATACCAATGACAGTGCCAGACTGCTTGTTATACCCAAGATATCTTACAACTAAGTTACCTTTAAATCCAAACCTGCAGCCATTCAATTTTGGGTCTTAAGGTATCTAGAGGCTTGTATAGCCCTAATTTTAATTGTCCAGCTGAATTCGAATACAGAAAAAAAAGTTGTAATTTATCAGAATGATGTTCCTTATAGAACTTGAACGATGGTTTATAATTAAAAAATAAGAAAAAAATGTTTAAAACGTCATTGACGAATACATGTGCACCAGTATTAATGCTTCAAAGAATTTTTTTTTTCTTTGTGACTTAGAGCTGTTTTATATGTTATAAAAATTTATTTATGTAAATAACAATTAAAGATAAATGTAAACAGTTTTTGGTTGACTATCAATCACGTATCTTCCCATTTAAAGTAAGTTTTTTAGTTTTACTAAAAACACCTCTGTTATGCACACTGACATGTAAGTATAATAAGTATTCTATAAAGCTCTTGACTTAAAAAAAATTTCTACTTCAGACGATAATTATATTAAAACTACAGCTTTCACTGTCCAGGAATTGTACACATCTTTGTTCAAATGCTCATATTAACGATACTTTGGTCAAATAAATTTTTTTCATGTTTTTCAATTATCAAGCTTCTTAAATTATTTAAAGTTTTTTTGATTCAGTTTTTTTTGGTTATTCAAAAATTTTTGTAAATAAGTTATTTCTTTTTTATTTTCTTCTTGATGAGTTGTTTAGAACGAGTGGCATTCATGTGTCTCATCACAAAAATTATACCAGGAATACAAAACATGAGTAAATATAATCTTAAAAAGGTTGGATAGTAAAATCCAATATTCCAGAAGTTAGGCATATGAATGCTAAATCTTTCAGTTTCCTCAAAATAAGGAATATTTCTTAAAACTATTATCCCTTCAAATACAAAACCTAGGGGATATAGGGGTATCCAAATGGTGTACCTTAACCATTTTAAAACGGGCATGTTAATATTAAGAAGTTTTGTCAAGTAATAAGGATATCTAACCACTTCTACCATAGTCCATACTAAGAAAAGATAAAACACAACTGGCTTCACCTGCATTCTTGGCTCAGCTTCAATATTACCAAATAATATGAATGCACGACCACCAACTTGTAATAAACTAGCTAATACACTTCCCTTGGTGTAACCGAACAGTGGGTGCATAACTTCTAAAAACATTAAAAGTTGAATGAACTTCATGGGGTTGCCAACATTTTCATAAGTATCCTTCATTGAATCTGCAAACAAAGCATTAGGATCATGAGTAACAATGGTATCTAGCAATTATATATCGTTCCATACAAACCTGGTCCATCACGATAATATTTAACAGCCATAACGGAAAAAATGCACATAAAGCCAATACACTGGAATAAATTGTAAAGAATAAGATAGACCTTTTTCACATCTTCTGTAAAGAAAGCAAAATTTTCATCCAATTAGTAAAGCTGAAAGCACGACTGAAGTTAAAAATCGACCAAAGACAACCTTTTCTGTAACCAAACTCCTCTTTGTGCAAATAATCATACATATCCGGATAGTCTTGACAAATATCTCGCATGGCCTCCTCGACTTCTTCCGTGTCTTCGCTCTTCCATTTATCAAAATCTATCTTGAGCCATGGCGGCTTTTGTGGCTGGCCGGTCAGCCTCGGCCACCAGGCATTGGACTTTTTAATCAAGACAAAATCCACTTGTCTGTCAATGACTTTGTAATCGCTTTCCTAAAATTTTATGTACATTTAATTTAAAAGTTCGGGCTCCAAAAAAAATACTTTGTATACGAGACCATACTTACGTCAGGATCGACCTCAGAATGGAAGTCCAGGTTGAACCCATACTTGTTTTGTCCTCTGGCTCCCTGCCCATCAGCAGAGAACTTGAGCTTCTTTTCTTCAAGATAAACGCCGACATCCTAAATGAAAAAATTGACTTACTTCTCTCACTCTGTTTAGTTACAACACTCGTTTACCTTAACGTTAGTCAGGTCGACTTTGAGATTAATCTTTTTATCGGTCTGTGCCCAGTACACAAAAGGTGTGAGCACGTCCACCGTCATGTTTTCACTTAATTTCACAACCAATATGCGAAAGACCAAGTACTTAGGTAAATTATAATATGCTTATTGCTTGACGTTACAATGATTTAAGTGTGGACATTTTATCGCTGATCGATTTTATTTTCCTTATTACCGGGGGGACGGCGCGTTGTCATCGTCATCATCACACACAAATACACAACTTTTGAGATTTCTGCTACCAGCTTATTTATATTTACCTTATACCTATTATACCACCCAAACAATCATGGTGGAGATGGCAGCACTAGTCGGTACTGTCGGTAGCAAAAGTGGCAGTCAAGGACACGACACGCGCAAGCATGAGAGAGCAGACGAGAATCGTCAAGTATCGGGGTGTGCGCGAGGTGCGAGGAATAAAAACAACTGTTAAGGAGGTTCGGTAGTGATAATTTTTTATGATGAAAATTTTTGAAATTTCGATATGTCGTTTGGGATAATAGTATCAAATTACAGCTAAATTTTTGAAGGGTTGAACCACACCGTTTTCAAGATATATTGACCTGAAAAAACAATATTTTAACATGTAGGCTTATGGAGAAATCACTTAAATTTCACATAAAAAAAAACGGCTAAATGAACTTGCTTTTTTTTTTTTTTTTAAATGAAAGAATATTGTCAAAATAATATTTTGTCAAAGTTTGAGAGAGCCCTACCACAAATTTCTATTAAAAAACAGCAAAAATGTGCTCGCAGCAGACGACTTGGCAACGCTGCTTTTGGAGCGCGCTTTGAAATGTAATGAATTGTAAAAACTCCTTTTGTAATTGAAAATTTAATTATAAAAAATTCAACTGAAGAAACAAGTACACTGTCATCAGTAGACGACAACAGCAGTTGACGACAACAACAGTAGAAGACGTGCCAGCAGCCGAAAAAATTCAAAACGTTGCCAGACGCTCTCCCTCCCCTTGCCTCTCTGAGATTTCCCCCCGCTAACACTACCGAACCTCCTTAAAT
>NW_019379492.1:48104-90418 GCF_000648655.2 Copidosoma floridanum | reverse complement strand
ATGGTAATTTTTTCCCTAGTATACTAAAATTTTTTCATTAATTTAAAATAAATTATTTTCTGAATTTAGACGTCTGATTTTTACCATAATTTTTTTTTCCTAAAATTTTTTGATGATAAAAAATTTTCATTGCAAAAATAATTGTAAAAAATGCAAAAAATTGAATTGTGTCCCGCGAACCCCAAAACGCTGTTTGTTGGTCGAGATCCTCATAACGGCACGAATTCATGAACAGCCTTGCTATATGCCTTAAGCTGAAGGGGATGCACAAAGTATGGTTTTTTTTTAATTCCATTGTACTATCGGAATTTAAAAAAAATAAAAAGTAGTCGTTAGTCCAAAATACGTATTAGGTGTATTGTAACTTATTTAGGCATCAATTTTATTATTTTGCGTTAAAATTATTTTGATAATTTTTCCATCTTTTATATAATTACCATCATAGCAAAATTTCACCCAATCCATGTTAAGGTACCTGCAGAATATCCTGCAAAACGTAGAAATTGTGTGCACCGTGTATGCAGGTTGAATAATTTCTATAAATATATTTCGTTACATGTAGATACATACATACTAATGTAGATAAAGTATCAGTGAATAAATAATGTTTTAAATCCATTGTTTTTTTTTTTTATTCCTTATGGAGGCTTGAAATGTAATTAATGTGGATTATAGATTTAGTAAAAACGATTTGAAGATAAGAATTATTCATAAACAAATCACCGAGACAATGATGTTATCAATTGTTTATTTTGAAAATCACAACAGGCGATTAGGAAGAAATCAGTAAGGCGTCACTTTGTTAGAACAATTTCCTATAATATCCCATCATTAAGCAATAACATTTAATCAGTAATGAAGTCTGTACCAATAAATATAGAATAAAAGTATTTAATTACCTTTTATCGACATCGTAAAAATCGTAAATAACGATAAAACAATAGATATTTTTCTTATGATAATATTACTCATTAAAAATGCTATTACTTGCAATTGACTGCGGAAAAAATTGTGCCTAAAGGCCCGCGTTAAGTTTAAAAAAATTTTTAAAATTGCCTTGGCGCCAATATTAATCTAGACAATTTTTTAATCAGTGAACGGCGGTTGATTTTCTCAATTTGATACTCTAATTAAAATAGGCAATGTCATTTTTAATTTTATTATACGGCTATATTTTGACTACTGTACGATGCTAAAATTTTATAAAAGATTACGAAAACGTTGAGAAAATCCGATGAAAAAATTAATACATTGATATTATTTTGTTTTTTAAGAAAACAATTTTTTTTAAATCGTTTTTAAAGAAACGATTATTTCGTGAAAATTCCATACAGAAAACAAGTGTCTACTTTTTTTTATTGGGACAAAAAGAAAAGTATAGGTATATACGTAAGAAAGACCCTTTCACATAATACGAAAGGAGTGAGGGGCTCTCGTTCTTATATTTATACATAAGCCAGGCATCTCATCTCGGCTCAAGCAAACAAGCACGTAACTTTTCCCTTAAGGGCGTGCACGTGGAAAATCATAGCGTAAAGGAACGAAGAGAGAGAGAGAGAGAGAGAGAGAGAAAGGAAAAACTGTAATAATAAGGCAGAATTTATATTCACTCTCATGGTGAAAGTTGAGAGGAAAATTTGCGATGAAATTTGCTCTCTCTTTCGACAGACGTAGTTTTTGGGAAGATTTAGGCGTTTCAGAGGAAAGTTTTCGGTGTACATTATGTGTCTTTTGTAGATCTATCCATACATTTGTTTACAGTATGATATCACAAAAGATATTGCATTGAGTGGTGTACTTTGCAAAATGAGTTCTTACATATATTTTTTTATAATACCCTTCACATGAAAAATGATTATTACTTCCGTTCAGAACAACGACGAAGACAAAGTCTACGGAAACGCAGACATCTATTTATTAGTTTCTCAATTTATGAGTACTCTATTTTGGACTATTACTTTACTCATACAGTTTTTACCTCTTTCTTATTTAGATGAATCATCCGATTTTTTATCATCAGATTATTCTCCCTTCCCCCAAAATAAGAACAAGAGAGGATGAACTAATTGTCTCTATTCATGCATCCTTTTACATTATTATTATTTTTTTTTTATGTAAAATTAAAATTTAAAATATTGATAAGATGGTTATCTGTTAGATTTCTCCGAAAAAAAAAAAAAATTACTTTTGCGTATCGATGTACTGGAAGGTTTCAATTGATCCTTTTTGCATAGAATCGTATTTTTAATAGTGTTATTTTTATTTACATGCAGAATTAGGTAAAACTTTCAAAGGTGTCTACGTATTGTATCTTTCACTGTATTATTTTTTTCTCCCCGGACAATTAATAATGATTTTATAAATGGTAAATTTATTGTATATTTATAAATATATTTATCTTCGGTGCATACTTGCTTATTAGCACAGGAATAAGAACATTGATAAACTGCATTGGTATTGAAAAATACATCTCTCATCGTGCGTTTCGTCAGAGATTAGAAGTCTAGTCTCTGGTTTCGTTTCCCTCCCGCTTCAGTAGACGCCCAGGCGAGAGCACTGGTGCGAACTTTACTTCACGTGGACATACTTCATTTGAAAAAGTAGCGTTTTTCTTTAAAATTCCTANATTGTATATTTATAAATATATTTATCTTCGGTGCATACTTGCTTATTAGCACAGGAATAAGAACATTGATAAACTGCATTGGTATTGAAAAATACATCTCTCAGTGAATATTTGTTCTTAATGGTAAAAATATTACTTGTCTTAAAATTAGTCGTTTCGAGAAAGAATAAATTATTTGGTAATATTCTGAATGGTGCAATGGTCCACGGGGTATACATGTACAATAGAGAGGGGCGGTTGAAATTTCCACGCGTACGGTAAACATATATCATAAAATGATTTACTTTGTACATTAAAAAGTCGAGTGGTAATACACAAATCACTCGTCGTACACCTTAACGGGCACGTTCGAAGAGTTCTGCAAGACGCCATAAATATATAACATGCTGTTCCAAGGATGTTCGAGTAAAGCGTCGATACCACCACGTAAAATTTGTTCAACACGTCCTAAATTTCAAACAACCTCATCCAAATCGACCGGAAAAAAAGCTTTCGTTTAATTACAAAATAAACTCGGCCAATGGCAACTGATCGTCGTCGCGACAGATTTCACCGCTCGAATCGACGATGGGTAACATTAAAAGTGCCGCCTCCTCGTCGTCCGGGATTTTTCGTGTCTCCGATGCTTGTATAAATCAAAACAAAGTGTCCCGCGCGTAAATACTCGTCTTATCGCGTGACGTGTCCTCGAAAGATAATTAAATGGGGAAAATTGATTATTCGAGAGCTCATGGAGAAAAAAAAAAAATAAATAAAAATACGCTTTATGGGTATAGGTAAATAGCGGCACGACGAGTATCGTGTCAGCGGGAGCCAGTTTTTCAGCACGCCACGAAAAGTGTCATCGAACGAGAAGGAGGAAGAGGAGATCTTATAAGTATATGTAGGTATTTATGGAACGGTGAGAAATACATGTGTTTCTTTCTCACGAGAGTCCGTGTAGGTATATACCAAAGGGGAGGAGAGGCACTTACTCTCTTGGGAGATCGAGATTGAACTCGAGGAAGAGCCGTTTATCTTTAAATTCAAAGAGGTGACGTGTCGATTTTTTTCTTATTATGACTATTATAATTATTATTTTTTTTTTTTATTCTTGTCTTGAATTTGCTTGTTTTTAAACGACATGCACTAACAATTTTCCACCGACTCGCAATAACATGTATCATATTTTTATTATTTTCGATTCAATGGATATTTCAAAAAATTCACATGAAAAGTGAAAAAAAAAAAAAAATTGAAAGTTGCATACATTTTGACTTTTGCTATACTTACTTATCACAAAATTGGTAAAATTGAGTATCATTAAAAAAAAATGTTTGATCCAAGATCAATAAAATGCTCTAATTTTACAAATTCCTTTTGGACAACGAGAATCGTAAATTCTCATGTGTTCTTCCGTAAACATCCAAGCACAGTAAAATGGGAAGAAAAACTGTTATTTTCGAGATCAGTAGGTTCAAATGTTTTTAATCTCGAGCAAGTATCTCTGCCCTCGGGTATACTCCAAACATGGGCTCTTATCGTCTCGATCGGAACGTAGTGTGTGGGCATGCGTGGGTACGTGTACGTGTACGTGTGTGTTTAAGGAAAAACGGAAAAGACACCAAAATAATAAAAATAATAGTAGTGATCAATGTTCACTAGATTTTTTTTTTTTTTTAATTAAAGTGTACTGACCTCAGGGACACCAAATAGTTATATTCTTTACACCAAGTAAAATATTTAAGCAAAAAGTCGAATGCACATTTGGTTGAATTTTCTTGTACGTCATGGAAACTTGACCAAGAAAAATAAGCTGCTGCGTTTTAGGAAGTTAGACTCACGCGAATATTCTATTTTATTTATTTTTCACTTCTATTATTGACTCAAGGGTTCATAAATATCAGTCGCAAGAAGTCAATCGACTGTGAAGACAAAGGCGACGAAGAGCATTTAACGATCGACACACTGTGGTTTAGAACGGCGTAAAAACACCTGCTAGCAAGCGATGACAGTAAAGCGAATCGTAAAACACGTTTCATACTATCTTTACTCGAAAAGCTCACTTTTTACTTGCGTTAATTTTGTTAGGCTACCTATATTTTTATGGCAAATACATTGTATTTTTATTTGATTTTTCAATTTACTTAAAAAAACATTTTACTTTAATTTGCGTAATGGTACGTCAGATCAACTTGAATACGATAAGAGTAAACAAATCAGGTCCGTAAAAAAAATTATCCGCATGGATTCAAATCAAACGAGGATCATAAGTATCGTTTCCATTCGACTCGTGAATGTGAAAATTTCTTTTATTGTTGGTATGATTTCGAGAATATAAATTTTCTCCCTCGTCTATTTCAATTTCATTTTAACAATTCTCAGATCTATCGAATATCATTTCATAAATTACTGTACCTCGAAAAAAACAAAAATAAAAATAAAATAAAATAAAGTAAAATACAGTGTAAGGGATAGTCAGGCCGAAAAACACTTTTACTCAACGATAGGGTCTCTGATGCGCGCCTGCCCGTCTGACGTTTTACCCTGCACTTATCTCTTCCTCGGCACATCTTTCTTTAAAGCTGCATCAGTGGCTTCTCGTCGGCCCTCGCTTTACACATTTCCAATTTGTTTCCTTTCAAAGATCTACTATACGCATTGCGCTCTATCGCTTCTTCTCCTCCTCGCGTATACTCGGCTTGACAATACGACAATGGCGACAACTCTTATACACAATGTACCTACAGACGTGCACACGTAGTTTTTTTTTTTTTTTTTTTTTTTTAGGGAAAGGAAGGGACATAAACTGGTCGTTGACTGAGTGCGTTGCCTGCACTTTAGTGTGAACGCCTCCGTCACACACGTGTGCATATAAACCCATATACTCGCAAGATTAGATAGATTGTGGAGCTGCTTCGGCTAAATGCGACACTAAAGTGCGGTGAAGATATCAATTTCCACTAAAAGTATATGTACATGCAAAAACTATTTGATACCTTCGAGTAGATGAATAATGTAGTTGGAAAAAAAAAAAAAAAAAAACGAGTCAACTATTTGAGTCGTCAGCGTGACCTACATATATTAAATATTATATGAAATTAATAGCGTCGTTTAAAATCGCGCATTTTGCCTATACAGATGCACCTACGTTTCATGCGCGCACTAGGGATTAGACATTAAAAATAAGATTCTGCGCCTATGTACCCCATATGCAAGTAAAATAAAGCCATTCAGTGGAGATTATAGGTATAAGTACAGACACGTACAGTACAGCAGTAAAACTCGAAGGCGTCGCCGAGGATATTTTATTACACCCGAGTTATGTATACATGTACACTGCGCGATCCGACGCCAATATCTGCGATACGCGTCTTGTAATTCGTCAATAACATTTATTTATAAACCTGGTGGAAAAAAAGGAGGAAAAAATCAATAAAATCCGAGCTTTGACGGAAAAAACCGTATACTCGCTTAGATGTGTACATCATGTATACATTTGCAACAATCAACGTTGTTTTTTTTTTTTTCCTCGCACAAGCTCGTAAAACACAAAACAACGGGCGTTCGGCGAACGCAGTTGCAGAGAGTATACGTATTATGTATACACATGTCGACGATTGTAAGTGCCCGTGTCTTGTTTTAACGGACAAATATCCATTAAACGCGCTTCCTCTCGATGCTCGGCGTACTTACTTCTCATAGTCTTCCCACCAAAGTCACATCCATACATCTGATTTCGTATTCCGAACGACAATCGTGTCCGACTACAGTCGCGGCATTTCGATGCTCGTACAGATGTATTTTAATTTTATCCATGTAATTACTTGTATTTTATTAGATGGAAAGAGGTCATGAAATTTTCAACTCCGCAAAGTTCAAGTTTGAGCTTTTAATGAAATGTAAGTTGTCTCTGAAGCGGCAACTCTCGGATCAAAACTCGAGATAATTCTTTTTTTTTTTTCTCAAATATACGTCATCTGCTTACACAGAAGGTAAAAAGGTCAACAGATGACCTCACGGTGTATATGAACTCAATACATGCAAACGAGCACTAAAATTATTGTCTCGTTCGTGTGGTGTAGCACACCTGCAAAATGCAGCAGTTAAAAGAAGTACAAACTCGGACAGTGGATGATCGAAAAGTCGATAGCAACATCAGAAAGATGTACCGTGCAAACTGCACCGATGACTCGTTTATTATGGCGGTGCAGTTAGGCGCGAAAAAATTCTCGAGATGCGAAATAGAGGGTAACGAAAAATCGTGAAAATTAGACGCTACTTGAGTAGCTGCACCTTTGCAGGTATAAACCCACAGCACGTCGGGTGATTATTTCCCTTGGCTTTCTCTCACGCGGCTTCTGATGCAGGCTGCGCCGTAGCCAAAGTCGTGACGTCGTTATTCGTGCATACAGGTATAATAGGTGTACACATTGTATGGGCATAGCCGGTAAGAAGCATCGAGAGTTTCCCCTATCATTTTAATGGTGAACGCATACACTTATTTATACACACAGGTATCGACAGAAAGAGAGATGAGGTGTCTGTTATATAGCCGGTCTTGAGCAGCGGCAGCTGCCAATTCTCACCTGAGAGTGTGAGTATTTATTCTTCCTCGTCGTCTTTGGGATGGTGCTGCATAATATCGCGTGGCTTCGGGGGACGACGGGGAGAGAGAGAGAGATAAGTGAACGAGGAGAAAGGGGAGATAAAAAAAAAAAAAAAAAAAAAAAAAACTGTTTCGTGGGTGAGAAAGAAAAGGGCTCTTTGCTCAAGCGTCGATGAGTCATGGCTCGTACGTGATTAAATTTTTATGGCACGCTTGATGAATTGATGTACGGTGGTATCATGTGGAGCCCTCAATTTTCGTCATCATCGACGGCGCTCAATCGTGCAGTGCGAGCTTGTGTTTGGGCGGTACCATACGAGTACACGTTCTCAGGAAGCTATGAAATAAAAAGCCTATTGGGAATTTCGGTGGCTGATATAACGACTGATCGGCACGGCGCGAGGTCATGAGCGTCGTTATGCCGAATGCATAAATTGATTGAACGAGCCGGCGGTGTATGTATGTAAGTGTCGTGCAAATTGGCATTATTCTTCTGGGAACCGGTTGACAAAAATACTTGTAGCTCTCGGATGATGAGAACGTTATTTCAATTTAGAATTTTTTTTTTTTTTTTTTTTTTTGAAGGCACACACACCGTCGTAAAGAGCGCATAGCAGCGTGTGCTCTTGGCCAAACTTTTTTTTTTTTTTTTTTCACGTGGGTCGTACGTGTGCAAAGTCAGATTCATGATTTGACATTCTTCGGCCATTTTCTGTATTGCGAATGCGGGAAATGTTTCGAACTTGCTCGGAAAATCTGTTTCGCTGGTTTAAAGGCGTTTATGTTTGAAACATAACATGTTTGTAATTTTTTTCCAACTTACACAAGGGCAGCAATTATGAGATCATACAGTTTTGATATACTCACATTTCAGAGATAAATGGTAATTTTTTCCCTAGTCTATGAAGTAGTACTCTCTTGAGAATAATCAGCCAGAGTTTTTCGTTCGTTGACTGCATTCGCGTACGTTTTGGAGACAACGATGAGTGTATAAAACGCAACGGATTTTTTCTATCAATCACCTTTTTCCCATTATCTCATCCGAGAAGTGCCGAGAGTCACTTCACTAACGTACACTTGATAAATGAATCGGGAGAACAGCCAAAAAATATATAACAAAATTAAAGTAAAAAAAAAAAAAAATCAAACAATTTCAGAAGATTCAGAGAGTGCCGAGAAAGGTATTAATGGCGGTGACCATTAAAAATGTATAACACCTCTACCTCTATTCCGCGAAAACTACTTTCCGCCGCGACAAATAAAACCAAGGAGAATACACCGAAAAGGGATCCTTAATGCACATCACGCGTTTTTGCAACTTATCGGCGTCCTGAACGCTTGGCCGCGAAATATGCTCGCGAGGCTCATTTATCAAAGCGCGATTCTTCCTTTCTCCTTTTTTTTTTTTTTTTTTTTTTTTTTTTTTTTTTTTTTTTTTTTTTTTTTTTTTTTTTTTTTTCTCGTCGTCCCGATCTTTTGAGCATACAACGCGTGGTGCGTGATACTGTCTCTGTAAAAGTTGCGGGAGCGGACCGAAAAGAGGAAAAAAAATGTAACGATGGGTGCAAGCAAGTAAGTACCAAGAAGAGAAATAATGCCACGGATGTAGTAAGAGAGAAAATAAAAAAAAAAGGAGAACGAGCGCTCGTTTAAGTACACTAAATCCTCACCTACTGATTGAGTTGAGAGCAGCGAGATATTACAGAGGGGGGAGCAAAAAAAAAAGAAAAAAATGCAAGAAGGCTCTCCTTACGAGAGGGTTATAAGTGTATGCATATTAGAGAATAAAGCACAGGTGGTCGGCCTGTATATATATGTGTGTGTGTGTGTGTGTGTGTGTGTGTGTGTGTGTGTGTGTGTGTGTGTGTGTGTATGTATGCGCAGCAGCAAAGCGGATCGTTGAGATACAGTGATTCCCAAGCTGGGTATTAGTATTTACGCCGCGAGGCATTTCGTCCTCTCCACCGCGAGGCTCTTCATCTCTTTTTTTCGGTTATTCTCCGTGTGAGGTTTCTTCTCTCTTTCTCTGCGTGGTTGTCTGATGCTCGAAGGACGGAGCGTGCGGTGCTCGTGTACTTATACCTGATAGGCCGATGCTGCTCTTCTACGTGCGTATGTGTATACGCGATGACCAAGTCGACGGAGATTTTAATTCCGGACATGGGAAATTTATGTGTACTTACCAAGCCTTTCTTTCCTTTTTTTTTTTCTTTTTTTTTCCTTATTTTATGCCTTTCTTATTCTCATGGGTCTTTCTTATTTCGGGCTCAAGTCCTTGTTTGATGAAAATTTTATTGTTTCATGAATACAATGATAAGTTTTCTGCAGTTTGTAACAAATAAATTTTTCAAAATATCTTGAAATTGGTTCTTTCATTTTTTTTCGATTCTCAAGAATTGGTTCTTTAAGGAACTCGAGTATTAAGACGTCGGTTCTTTTTATAAGAATCACATATCCTTATACAACAGAGTGCAAAAGTATAGGAGATTATGTCACTGTTTTCTCTTTAAATACTTAGTATATATACATGAACAGACGAGAAGAAGGAGGATAAGAAGAACAAGTGGAATAAGAAAAAAGAGAGAAGAGGCTTGTCTCCTCTCCTTGCGAATGGGGGAGAAGTAGTGAGGTCCGTTTCCCCTTTCGTACTTTACGACATGGTGTGATATTCTCTACATAGGATAAGGGGGAGATTGGGATACTGGACTATAGTGTTCGCAGACAATTGCGGGATCGTCGGGTTCGTTTTGTTGTCGCGGCTCTTGGGTTAAGTACAGCCAAGTCGGGAGGGAAAACTTATGGGGAGGAAGAAAAAGTTCTCTCGCGAAACTTTGCTGAGTTTTGCTAGTATAACTTTTGCTGTTTACTGCGTATCTCTCGGTAAGCTAGACGAGAAAACTATCTCGGGCGGGAAAAATTTCGGGTGTGGATGAAGTTTTCAAGAGAAAGAGAAAAAAAAAAGGATGGCGTTTAACAACTGATTCGCAAACAGCTTTGGTGTCGATTAGTTTTGTTATTCAGAAATTTGTCCTTTCATGTGTATTGGATGGTAAAGGAAACGCGTGTAAATTAGTAACACTTAAAAAAAAAAAAAAAAAAAAAAAAAAAAATGATGAAAGAAAAGTGAATGATTAAAAACTCGTTTGTAAAATTCAAACGAATTTCTAGGTACTAAGACACTTTTGGATTTTTGAAAACCTAATTAGTGAATTTATGCCCGAGATGGGTGATAAATAACTCTCTCGTTTCATATTCAAATTGAGGTGCCATTAAGCCACCATTATTCGTTTTGAAAATAAGCTACATAAAATTCCCAACTGTTAGGTGTGATCATTATGCAAAGATAAATTATAATAAGGACGCGAAAGAGAAGACGATTAAACCCTCGTGTACACTTGACCCCTGTTTTTTTTTTCGCCTCCATCTCCGTTAAAATCTGATGCAACTGCTGACGTTTAGTTTGGGGCGGTGTCTGCTCATTTCAAATCGAGTTTGCGTAGCTTTCCCAATAATCTTACAATGCATGTTAGCCAAGTATCAACGAAAAATTCAACTTCCTCTACTGCGAGAGCAACAATTTAAATCACCAGAACAAGCTCAAAGACGAAAATTTAATATAACATCGTGAAAAAATAAAGAGAAGAAAAAAATGTAAGTATCGAGCATAGCATTTCACTTCAGTCGGTAGCCGAATGTTGTACATCGGTTAATCGACGATAAGCATCACGCGATCGCGACGGCGATCGTGAACGAAAAGAAAACGAAACCGTTCGATCGATCGAAGGTCCTTTCGTGTACATACGTGTGCGCTCATTAAGTACAGGTATCCAGCTCCATAGCGAATGCGTGTTCATCTGAACGAAAAAAAATGCAGCGTGGGTGGTGGGATGCAAATGAGAAAGCGAAAATCAACGTGTGCCGCCACCGGCGGAATATTCATGTCACACCACACGCCCTCCTCTCCTCTCGTCGAAATTTTCCACGTCGAGCGTTGGCGTCGACGGTTCGTCAGAGCAAAATGTATGTGGAAATTCCGGCCAATCTGGAGCTTTTTCGGCAGCTTCTCTGCCAGTAGTAAAAGTTTGAGCTTCGAGCTATCAGAGGAATAGGGACGAGATCGTTATTTAGATAGGCAACTCCGCCGCGGGAGAGAAGCTGTTGTTATCGGAGATGCTGGACCGAATTTTAATTCCACCCTTATCTACATCGATACGACGTACCGAAGTGGTCGTAGGTAGGTGTATCGAGTGTCGTATATCTGTGTGCAGAGAAAACTTCAATTACAGCTGGTAGACTTACTGGGTGCGTGTAAAATTTAATGAATTTGAAATCCGTCGCCGCCATTGAGACGCCATTATACTCCGGTTTCGTCGTAAATTCGCACCAAAAAAATCGGATGTACATACGAATTTTCAAAAACTCTTATTCCAGCCGTACAGCGGAAACCATAAAGTTTGACGAACGATCGCTTTCACACGCCACAGCGGCGGCATAATTTCGAATTTATCGAACGCGCCGCCAAGCTGGAATAAGCACACATGAGAACGAAAAATCGGTATCTTCTTTTTTATCCTTTCCCCCTCCCCCTCCTCCTTACTCATGAAACAAAATTCCACCCTACTCCTTTCTCCCGCGAACCGAAAGAATCGAAAGTTATGTAAACAGTTCGATCAAAGTACTGTTGCTGAAACAATCGAGCTTCGCAAAAAAATTATCACATACTGGCACATGCACACCTGTTCTTGGTCTAGCATCCGTCTGTCTTTAAATGTACAATCGTTTGTAAGTTTATATACATATATAGCACGTATGTGCGTCCCCCAGCTCTTTTATAAATGCGCGACGTGACGGGAGTCGAGTTACTGCTGCGGCGCGACATCGATAGCCAATGTTGTTGCTACGAAACATCCGGTAGAAAAAAAAAAGCCAAGCGTAAATATACCTACTTATGTGCGCACTTGAGTGTCTGTCTGTGACTCGCCTCGAGCCGGTAAGGCTATGCATTGCACTTGATGAGAGCCGACTTTTCAAACCGATTCGGCGTGATCGACGCAAATTTTCCTGCAAATTACGGTTCTCACTCTTATTTTCGGAAAATAGATACCCACTGCTAGTTCTATTCATCAATACTTTGTTTTGTATACACGTGGATTTTTTATTTTTTTTTTTGTTTAATGGGGCGAGGAGGGGAAATCTTCAAAGACGAACCAGGTTCATGAAACCAGGAACAGTGTTGGATTCACCAGGTAAGCCTGGCGCCTACCAACTAAAACTAACCTCCTCGCGTGAGACCAACCTGCGAAAGGCTCTGCCTCCTAGAAGCCTAGCAAAGCAAATGAGAAAGGGAGAGAAGGAAAAATCGGAATAATATGCGTCGAAGATCTGTGGCCAACTCGCTCTCAAAGGGATGAAAGGAGGGACACCCGCGCTACGAGGCGAAGCAGTATACTTGCCTATTCACAAAAGTCCGTAAGAAAGCGGGTCTTTTTCTTTATACTTACGGTCTAGCTTTAGTTTTCTATTTCATGAAAAGTTACAACTTCCTAAATTCTTGCCGCACATTCTCGAGGAAGAGTGTCCAAAACACACTAGAGCGAGGCTCTTCTTCTTCCATTCATTCGAAACCCAAACAGTGGTGTTTTTTTTCTTCTTTATCTACGTTTTTTCTCTCCTCTGCTATACTTTATTTCTAGTTAAACATCAGCTACTCCTGTGGAGAGAAGAAGATCTCATTAATATATTCACAAGTTTGAACAGAAGACCTTGCGGACCCCCACATATTTTTCCTCGGGGAAATAAATTCAAGCAAATTGTGTTTTCATTATACGGGAGCTTTTTGAATACTTTTGTGTTGTTTCGTGGGGAGGAGTGACATGGACAGGCGTCAAGATAAACAGCCGGGTATCTATGAAAATAAATTTTTTTCAGCCAACAACTACACGTCCATCAAGCAACAAATACAACTCAAGTACGGAATTTGCGCGTTTAACAGCTCCTTTTACGGGACAATGTGTGTGTGTATGTGTGTAAAGCAAGCTTCGAACCATACACTCTAATTGTGAATAATTATCGCCTGACCACCACCTACCCGTGGGTACATATATATCGTATACAACAACAGCGCATCTGTCCGCTGTTGTAAACAACAACTACCGCTATAACGTTGCACTCCACGGTACAGCATCTCATTCGTGAGTGCAGTTTATACCCTCGTATCTCATAAGAAAGCGCTTTCGAGTAAGGCGTATACCCTTTATTGTATTACGTGTAGGGATGTGAATTTGTAAAACATGTACGAATACCTTATCTGTGGTTAACCAGGCCCTTCTATCAAAAGTCCTCTTTTTTTTGTACTAAACTGAAGTCTGATAACTAATGCATCGTAAAAACTTCCCGTGACGAGAGATATTTTTTTATCGAAAAAGGATGATGCGTATTCGTAAAAAAAAGTGCAAATAAAAAAAAAAAATGTTTAATCCATTGTACGAGCTTGTGACGTTTATACAATTGCGATGTTCACATCTGTTCAACAGACATCGCGCGTCAGTTTTCCTTTGATGCATGTGTATGGGTACTTACGCAGCCGTGTAGGAGCGAAAAACATAAGAATCAAACAGCATGAGTATACAAAGCTATATCGGACTACAAAGCTTCGTGCAACCAAGCTCTATGCTGTAGGTACATAATTTAAATTGTCAACTATGGTCTCCATTTTTTCCCGTAGATCGAGCACGAGAAAACCGAGCTGCGTATTCCATGAATTTCTAAATTAAATCGCAAGCCGATTGTTCGCGACGCGCGTCGGTGGCTCTATTTCACGGCAATTTATGTCACACGTATATATATATATATATATATGCACGCGAGAGGGGACGACTTTAAGACCGGCACGAACGAAAGAGAGCACAAAGAGTATAAAGCCGAAGGTAGAGTGCACAGAGGCGCGTTTCCGAGAGATAAGAGCAGCAGAGGAGTAAGCGAGAGGTGAGCAAAACGGGTTCTCTTTCGCGAATGGGAGGAGAATCCCGGGTATGAGAAAAAGGAGACCCCACGTAGCGGCGTACAGTCGAGAGCTAGTTTTCACGCGTTAGCCGATCCAAAGATCGGCCATCGATTTCACACAGCACCGGCTCCTCTTGTATATTCATCAGCGACCGAGAAAATGTTCCCTCGATTTGTGAGTCTTTGTGGCGCACGTGGCGCTAGTTCCCGAAGACGAATCGTTGATTAAAAAGCAGTCACCCGCAGACTTCGTACTCTATGCAGTGGCAGTAGCACGGTGAAGTGAATTGTAATGGGTAAACTCAATGTGTCCTACGGTATACATGGGATTTCGACTATTCGCTGCTTTTGAATTTTTCGAGAAATCGTATGGAGGGGGAGTGGCACATTGCTTTTGCCAATTTCGGTCGATAAGGTTTCATCAGTTATAGCCCAAAACGGTTGTTGTATGTCATTGACTTTGTTAATTTCGATTTAAAAGTTCAATAAAATATTTTGTTAGTAGCCTACAAGAAAAACGCAGGGTGAACAAAAAAAAAATGTGAGTTACCACATAAAAAAGTACCTCATGTTTGTTCTTGTAATCGGTAACGCGCACTTTGCTCCAACTTTATGATCATTGTAACATTTGATCATCGCGTTTCTTGTAAAAACATAAACATTACGATTTCGCGCTTTAAAACAACTCGATAGCAATTTTCCGTACACAAAAAAAGTGAATGACATCCTAGCTGGAAACGGAAGCGAAAGCTGCACACGGAGCTAGCACCTCAGAGCTGTAACCGGTCATGGGCCCAGCTCGACTTATAGCCGATCATATAACGACGATGTCGTGGACTGCAATAGCTATCAACCACGCACAAAGAACTACACACGTATCCGTACCACCTATGTATGTACATATGCGCATAATCCACCGATCTTTCTCTCTTTGTTTTTTTTTTCCACTTCTCTTTCCTTTACTATAGACTTTATCGCATACGAAGTCGACGATGACGACGGCCCAACTCGCGGGGACGACGAACACGCACATTTACACACAGGTACACGCAGGTGCATAGCATGCATGAGTAGAGCTAGTTTACAGTAAAGGAGAGATGAGAGAAGATGCAACATGCTGCGCTGCTGTTGCTTTGGACGTCGCGTGAATAGGTATTGATGAGAGATATCCCAAGACGCAGTTGCTGACGTTTACAATATGCGCGGACACGTGTGGTTGTATAGGGTGGGTTTGGGTGTAAACATTATATCGGCTTTCTTAGGTAAACGAAAACTAAAAACTATTTTGCAAACAGGATGGGCCACCTTGAGAATCTGGTACGGTACACTGAACGAGATTGACATCATATGGACGATATGTAGGAGAGACTCCGCGCCAGTGATCATGTTATCAGTGAGGAATTGTCAACGAATTTTCTCTCTCTATATGCAACGTTTTCTATAAGATACGCTAGAAAATCCTGTGCGCAGATCCACCGTGGACCGATCGAAGATTAAAGCAGCAGTGCATGTCCAAAAGGAGGTTTGGAGTAAAGAACCCGAGCATAAAATATAATAAAAAGAGCCACCTTAGATAGAAAGGGAATAGCAGAAAAGGGGGAAAGAATGTCGAGCGTGTTTAAGCGAAATCCAAGACAGCGAGGGGACTATAAAGACGTCATCCGGAGGGGGGATCGAACCATCCGATATCTATTCCGGCGGGCGCATTCCGGCGGCGCGTCGGACTCCTCATTGTCTCATTCTCTTTTGCTCTCGTGATCCTTCCTCCCCCAAAAATCAGGCGACCGTCTCGAGACGATCGAGCCAATAAGTACGAGCGTCCGAAAACCTTGTGGTTCTTCATAGACACACAATGCAGGTATTTGCAACAGGTGATCAGCGCCGGCTTAGCGATGGGTATGCCTGCCATGCATCATCGTGGAGAGGAACCACCGAGGCGGAAACGGGGGCTCGACCTGTTGGAAGAAGATGAGGACGAAGCAAAAAAAAAAAAAAAAAAAAAAAAAAGAAAAAAAGAAAAAACAAAAGACACCGGTAGCTACAGGGTAAGGAGGGTATGTCCGAGAAGTCAAGACCAGCAGCGACAGTTGATGTGGCCTGCACGTATCGGTCTGTTTGCGTGCGTGTATCGGTACTTTACATTACACGAGTAGTATCGGCAAGAGAGGGTGAGGAGGAGAGCGAGAGAGAATAGTGCAAACTACCTATAGACGCTCACACACTCACGCGACTGTCTATGCTTATGAGCAGGAAAGAAGGAGGAGGAGGAGGAAGCACGCCAAATTCCTCTCCCGACGGCTGCTGCTACTACGGCACGCCACCGAGCGCAGTGCGATTCGAGATTCGCAAGCGCGCGGTTCATCAGTCGGAGGAACTAAGTACTAGGGAGCTTGCGCGTATGAAGGTAGTTTTCTGCCATAACCGATTTCCCAAACGCGTGTGCACCGCGGGTATTTATAAAGAATCTGTAACATCGGTTCTCCCAGCGAATTCGAGTTCAGAAAATCGGTAGTTCACGAATACCGATTTTTCATATTTTTATCTTTTTTTTTTTCTTTTTTCCTCTTGTTTCGCAAGCTACACGCGCCACCGATCGCTCATCTCCATTACCGAGCATTCGAGAGAGGGCGAGCCGACTAAACGACGAGGAGGAGTCGGAGGAGGAGGAGCCGATGACAAATGAGCTGCTGCTGCAGTAGCGACTTGAGTTTCGTTTGGAGCTATTAACGGCTCGAGTACCCTTCTAATGTGATTTTCCCCAAAGTGTGAAATGGTACCTTGGAAAATTGACGCTGTGGGACGAGAGGGGTGATCGATCGGTTTGATGTTGCGAGACCAGGTGCAATTGTGCGGAAAATTTGTACTCGAGTGCTCCAAACACGTGAACAATGAAACAATTTAACATTATTATTGTTCTCGTGCTTGACTGGAATGACGTAAAATAATAATGGAATAGACAGAGCGAGTCGTCGTATGAGCTTGAACTTAGCTGTAAAATAAATTGATTCATAAAAATCGGCAGCAAGGCTGACGGGCATTACTTTTCAAAGCAAGTGGTCGCGCACCTTTGGCTTCAATGTTACTCCAAAACTTGTGCTAGTGCCGGCTTTGGTTTATCGTACAAAAAAAGTCACACCAAAGAGGCTCGTATATCATAGGGCAAGTAATAATATCAGCGGGTAAGCAAGTACCTTTGCTGCGCGCGCCGAGCGTCGTCACCGGCAGGCAGCTGCGCTCAGATCTCTTGGCTGTACTGGCGTTGCCGGCGGCCCGTGAGGAGCGTACTAGTGTATGGCAGCTCCCAACCGGCGAATCAACTCGCCGGCCACTACTTCCCTGCACTCGGGCCGCGTCTGTCGCTCGCGCGGGAGGACTACTACGCTGCTGTGCTAAAGAGTCTTGTTTGTTCGTTCGTTCGTTGCTACTATCTCGATTTTTTTCAGTTTTTTTTTTTATTTTTATTTTTTTATTTCTGTTTTTGTTGTTGTTTTTGTCATTGTTCCGGTATGACTCTCTGATTGCGTCATTCAAACGGCAGTGATCTGCAGTGCGGGCGCTTTAGCTTTATTTTTCGGATGTTCGTCGCTCGACGGAAAAAGAGAGTGATTTTTGCTCGTTCGAGAGGACCAGAGCTTGTGGATGAATTCTCTTCCCTCAAAGAGAAGATCGTATCAACGTAATTGAAGTTGTTGACGCAGAAAGCAAAAACGAGAGCCAGCGCTTTGATCTCGAGGTAAGTACTCCTGTTGATACTTTTTTTTTTTTTTTTTTCTTTCTTCTTTTTCCCAAGTCGAATTCTCATTTTAAAAAACTGGGAATACCGTGTTTGTGTATACATGTACAAATGGATTCTAATTAAATCCAATAGATTTTAAAGTACTATTTGTCTATTTGTCGCTAGAAATTGAATTTAACGGAGATTCAATTCAAACGGTATTCGCTGAATTCACTTTGCGATACCATCACTACTAAGATTTTTCTCGATACGATAAATCAAGCGCAGCTCTGTAACGTATGTACATTATTGTGCACGTGCCGAGAAGATCAATTTAAAAAGTCATAATGACGATTTACGGCCCGCATCTTTGATGCCGATCTGGTCTGGTTTGGAGGACTCTTTTTCGGAGAAAACAGTATCAAACTAGCGAACACGTGCGCGAATTTCACACACCACTTACTGAGCTCGTGACAAACGACCGCGTCGAGGCGATTACGGATTTTATTCTTCGATCTTGGAAAAAATTGCGTCTTGCGACGATCATGGGTTGAGATAGCGGTGTAGCGATCGTACTCTTTGCTCCTGATCGGTATTCAATAGAGAAGTTCGAAGAAATGGGGACACCCGTGATTTGAGAACAATACAATCGATGATTTAGTACACATACCTACCTGATGCACGTGTTCTTGGTAAATTGATTTTCGGTGTAAACGTATATTAAACGGTTCGTGGAAATCACCGCCCACGCCGATCGTTTTCTGCTCTCCGTGAAACGTGACAGCCGAACGTAAAAACATCTTTTGAAAAATGGCGCTACGTCGGATATACGCACCTCGCGATGCTAAACAACGTGCAGCTACCCTCGTGCGAAATCTTAATAGATCAGTGAGAAAGAGCAAGAGGCCCAACGAGGTATATAGGTACACGCGCGCGCGGGGCCCTACATCAAGCAAAACAAGAAGTAAAAAAATACGAAAAAAAAGGAACGCAGCTCGCGTGCTGCTAATTGCAGGCTCACGCTCTGCACGCATCTACACCTCGTATATAATTACGAAGGCGCCTGCGCGAATTCCGAAATTCTCTCGCCCGTCTGACGCTCTTTTTTTGCCATTAACCATTATTATTGTTATTATCGTTATTATATTTTTTTCTCTCCTCGTGAGGTCCTTATTATTCCACGGAGGTGAGAATATTCGTTGTTTTGACTGAAAAAGAGCTGGCCGGCCCTCTCTCAGAGCTGCACGCGTTGCGAGAGATTTTTGATTAAGATGTTTTGTTCGAGGCGGGCTCTTTTGTTACTCCTTTTTTTTTTCTTCTTTACCTAATGGAAGATGAAAGGAGGCTAATAATTCACGAGAACCTTGAAAGCAACGCGTTGTTTTGTGTGTTTCATTAATTTACGATGTCGTCACCGTTGCCGATGCCTTTTTTTTTTTCTTTTTTCATTTACATAACGTTGTTCTGGTCGCGCGGGCGCGTTAACAGACTTTTTTTTCCAACACTTGCCCCGTTCTGCGTTTCGATGATTTATAAATACAGCATCAGGTATCTGATATTGATACGTCTGCGTAAAAGAGACAGGAAAAGAAAAAAACAACGGCCAATTGCTCTCCTCCCCCCCTCCTCCCCGATAACAATAGAATGAGGAACGGCTTGTTGTATAATTATTTATTACCCGCTAAAAATACAGTGGCGGGAGAGCGATCTCAGATTAAAAGGAACCTCCGGGAGGTAGGGAGCGCACGGTCCGGAAAATCCAGTTGTTTAACAACATCGGTATTGCGGAACGACTCCCTCCTTATACGCACGCTGTGCCGCACCGTGAAAATAGATGCACATGTCGGTGTGGAGTTTTAGTATACGAGTCCATTTTACCTTATATAAATAATTGTACATGGGCATAAGCTCAAAGGAAAAGAAATATCCAATCCAAGTGAAAATAATAAGTCACGAATTGAATGACTGTCTCTCGTCTGATGCCCCTGCACCCACGCACCGCTCTCTCTCTCTCTCTCTTTCTTTCTCTATATATTATATTGTAACATTACATAGCTAGAATCGAGACTCGGCGCCCTTGACTTGCGCCCGTCTGCAGCGTGACACGGTGCACGGAGAAAAGTAGCCCTTTTGACGTCGCGCGGCGTAAGAGTGTATATTATATACTTATAGATAACGCGTGAATCTTGGACCCACGCGCTAATGTATAGTTCTAAATCCGGCTTTTGTGCTTAGCCGCTTTCTCTCTCTCTCTCTCTCTCTCTCTCTCTCGACGAGGCGTCACACGCTGCGGAGATAAATCACGCGGCAGCAGCAGCAGCGAGACTCTGTCTGTCCATCCCTCTTTCTAGCTCTTTTGGGATGAAAACACCCGACGCGTGGGTGGAGTTTACTTAGCGCACAAGCTGGGGCACGGCTTGCTTCGTATCCTCATGACATGTCTGATAGAGAGGGAAAATGCTGATTGTCACACATGCCAGACTGAAGCCACTGCATGACCCGTGCTGGCAAAAATTAGCGTTTGCGGAGAATAGTATATAAATACACGTGTAGGATTACGTACACTAGATAATTTTCTTCTTCACTTCCGAGTGGACGCACCAGGAGTATGTTTCTCTCACGCTCGATTTAGCGCGGTGGACAGGGTGCTTTTGAAACCTCGCAGAGGGAAGGTTTAGTTGGTGCTATTGCTATGAGATTTGTTTATTGGTCGCACATCGTAGAAATGGATAAATTATTAATTCGCTCGGATCTTGTTGATTCTGTTTGTTTTAGTGGATATAAACAACGTTTTTGTTGACAAGTGATTTTTCATTGGTCAAACGGAGCACAACAGATATAAGTAGTTCGTATCAGCAACCGGTAAAATTTATACCACACAATGTAGGACGATAGTTAATCAAAGCTCGCGTTGCAGTTACATCGTTCGATCCGTTCCCATCAGCTAAGTGCAGGGCCGCGGCCGCGTGTGTTTGACAATAGCGAGTGACGATAAAACGAAGAGCGCCGGAGTCGTCGACATGCTGACGCAAAAGTCAAATAATCGTCGCGTCGAGCTGCCAATCGTAAATCGCAAATGAGAACGGGAGGGATACGTCGGGTCGACTAATGCATCCGTTTCTCTCTCGAGTCGTTGTACGGTCCGCGAAGCATTTTTCGTCAACGGCTTAATTCGCCCTGACGCGTTGTCGCGCTTTTTCGCCGTGGCGTCTCTCTCTCCGCGTGATACGTGACGCTTCGAAAATAGAAATTAGGTCAGCTCCCGGCTATGATTATCATCCGTGCGCTTGTATCACTGTTGCAGGTGTACTTTTTTCCCCGAGCCCGTTATTGTGAGATTAGTGGGTGTGATTGCGCGTGAGAAGTTTTAGCGCGACGTGATTTGTTTTTGGTGTATTGCCATCGCTTCTTTTTGACGATGACTACTAATGTGTGATACGGATGATTAGAAAAACTGACGGCGTTTCTTTTATTTTTTTTTTTTTTTCTCATCGCGCAAAGTACGCGATACTCAAGAAAAATAAAATAATGTCAAAGTCCCTTGTCGTACATACAATCAAGTATACCTATACGCATATCATCACAAATACGAAAAAGCGACAGTGTAGATCACGTAATTTTCATACTATTGCATAAATTGTTGTTTCTGCGACGCGAAATAATACCGCGACGAGGCAAGCTTATTATTATCCGTCTTGTTGTTCGCACTTCGTTTAAAATCGAAGAAAATACAAGCTTCGAGTGTAAAATATGTTCTCAATGTAACGTGTTTTTTTGGAGAGTTATCAGAAAAAATATCGCTCGGCTAAGGACACGGCGTGAACTGACAAACAATAAATAAAGCTTCTGCGTTTGTATTATTATTATAAAAATACACATGTACGCATGCAGTGGCAGAAATTATCGAGAGCGCGCGACGTGAGTAAAGATTTCAAGGCTCATAATTTATATTTGGATGTCTGAAATTGGTTTGAAACCCAACGAAGCCCCAAACCATGAAACGCGCGAGTTAAAGTCCGAGCTGAGTTATCAAAAAGAAAAAAAATGTATACTTGTAGTTATTTTTTTCCCAACAACTTTTTCGTTTGTCGGTCGATTTAGAAAACAATCAAATAATTTAATTAGTCCACTGCAAAACTTTCGATTTCCGCGCGTGGAAAGGAAAAAAGTCAGCCTTGCCGAAAATCAAGCAAACGGATACAGACCGCCTGAGAGAAAACGAATAAAATTATAAAATTATAAAATAAAAATCAGGTGTCGCACGCTCGCAAGAAAGTAACTACATACAAGAAATATACGAGATACGCGACGATCGGCCGAGCAAACACATCGCTTGCCGCGCGGTGTGCTGGAAGAGCCAATAAGTAATAAATTTTAACGAGCGGCTCGCTTTTTAATATTCGCCCAGCGCTCCTCCCGATACTTACTTTTTCCCCCTTTTTTTTTGCATCATCGGCTTCTCTCCACTTTTCACAAGACTCTGCGGTGAAAAAAAAAATAAATAAAAAAATAAAAGAGCGAGATTGATCGTTTTTTTGAGCGTTCTCACGGCACTCGGTTTTACTTGCCCCCTCGACTTTTGGCAGCTCGTCACCTTGGCGGGAAAATTAAAAGGTGTCCGGGCGCGTTTAAATCAAAGCGCAAGATAAAAAAGTAATATTACCTTCGCCGAAAAATACGATTATTGAAAATACATGCATAATTACGCGTGCGTTGCGTTACTTTCATTTTTTAAATCTATATGGCTGTAAATGCGAGCTATGGTACAGACTCTTTTCCAACAAATGGTTAAAAAGACAAGAAAATTTTGAGAAATAAAATACAATGCTCATAACATGCGCGCACATACGAGTCATTAGTTTTCTATTGGCTCTGAAATCTGATTCCACTGCATGCTCATCTACTGGGGCATTTTTCAAACTTGGATTTTTATTTTTCTTTGCACTGCACATTTTGAAAATAGAAAAATTGTATGTCAAATAAAAATGACACAACTCGCCGTGTCTCTATTAAATTGTGTGTTCCATACTTACCCACCTCAGGCCAACTAAAGGAACGCAACGACAACTCAATTGTAATTCCTCAGTTATGATTTGTGGCGAAGGAAAATATAAAGCGTAATGACTTGCCCTACACCTCATCTGCAAGAGCAAAAAACAGCAATCCCAGTAGTACAGAAAAAAAAAAAAAAAAAAAAAAAAAAAGAAAAACCTCCATCGCATAATATATGCGCTCGATGAAAAGTCAGCAGAGAAGACAAGACCGCCAAGAGAAAAAAAAAGGAGAGGAGGAGGATGGCGTTTCAGTATAGATTGCCGATAAAATCCATCGATTAGCACAGTGGCCAATTACCAGGACACTCTTATTAAGCGTCCGCCGAGAGCCGTGCATGTGCACACAGCCTTCGGCTTCTCGGCACACACACACGCACGCCTTTTATGAAACGATCGTTCGAGATTGCCCAGCCAAGACAAGACTGGCCCGTTCGGAGAGATCAAGTGCGGAGGCCGACTCCCGATCGAGAAATCGTCGTCGATCTGCCGCGGGATATTGGCCCCATAGAGATATACTGTTGTTTGTCGTTGCACGTGCACCGATCATTAAGTGTCGAGCTTTTATTCGTGAAAATCGCAGCCCACGGGCTCGTTGTTGTAGAGCAAGAACGAGTCAACGTACCATTCGGCTATTGCTGTTTTACTGCACTGTTGAGTATATTTTCAAGTTCCTTCCAATAATTATTCTAACTATTCTAACCCGTGACTACAGTTCCGTAGAACATAACCGACTGATAATTTTCTTATGTGAAATATGTTCAACGGCACGATCGGGTTGTTTGTCACCGTAGCGTATCCTCTATTTTATGCATGAGAGATCGCCAAGGGAAACGAGTTGTATGTTATCTTGGCAACACAAGCGAGCAGAGATCGAACGAAATCTGCTGACGCGATTTTCTTTTACGTTTATACGTATTCGCATCCGTCCCCCACTCCGGCAATCGAATAATACCCAGTGGCCGATGTTTTTGGGAAGCTAAACAATAAAACCGATCGTTCCGTTTTGTGCTGACGGCAGATCCATCAATTTGGGGGGTGGAGCATGGACGGAAGTAATTTAGGCAACGAATAAAGATACCCCCTCGACCCACCTCGTTCCCCCCGGGCTTTGCGCTCGATCGACCAAGTAGGTATTATTACTACGCGACCATAGCTCCGACCGACTACAGGGGCTTGACGGGCGAGTGTATTTTCACGAGAATAAAAAAAAAAAAAAAAAAAAAAAACAGTTCCGCTTGTTTGCGAATGGTTCCGCTGTAGATCAATGATTTTTATGCATAGATATTTAAGTAACGTGAAAAGTTTGGAATAACAAGTACTGGAAAATCCGAACGTTCGCTCAATGAGTTGATTTTGAAAAAAAAAAAATTAAAAAAATCTCCGCGTCTGGAAGATATAAAAATAAACGAAAAACATAACAGTCGACAAATCACGCGCTAGAGCCGTAGCATATAAAAACGAGCCAATAGTCCCCCATAAAGTACCTAAAAGCGTCCGTTATTTCGTCCCAGAGGCTCGAAAGCTCCCTCGTAGATATACTTACCTATACACCGTGCATCTATCAGAGGGAGAGGCTAATATCACGCACAACGCCAGGAGCAATTTTCTCCCTCTCTTCCGTAAGTATATAGTGTCTCGAGTCGTTGGCACAACATAAAGTCGAATATTTAAATCATCCGGCAGGAATCTTGCTCCACGTAGTTTTCGCGTCTGTATATGCACTACTTGTGCGTGTACGTGCCAATAACCCCCCTGGGCGACGACGCTTAATATACCGCGACGATTATGTCGGCGGCCTTATGAAGGATTGCGTCGCTGCGCGTAGGTACGCAAAGGCTGTTAGGCTTCCTTTTGTCACTTTTATTTGACTTTTATGATCGCCCTGGTGATATTTCGATTAACAGAGGGAGGCGTGCGGAGCCTTGAGAAATCGCAAATTGCTTGTTTATATGACCATCATAATCGACGGGAAAGTTCGTACCGAGATGGAGTTGGGTGAAAGAGAAAAACATTTAAACTATATGACATGGTATTATTTTTGTCTTGAAAGTCTTTGAGTGTAGCGGAAACATTGTAAAACGGTGGTGATGAACTCGCTTGGGATAACAATAGTTCCTGCAAAGTCCCATAACAATACCATCCTGTGGTAATTTTATTTCGCACGTATGCGATGTTCTGTATCATCTCAATCGTGCGGTACCGGCAAACAGACGAGGGTCGAAAATATACCGCACGTTGACTCTTCATTTTTCCTTTTTTTTTCCTCCAGATTCCCTTGCACTTATGTATACATTCGATGAATTCACACGGCAGTGCCTGCGAGCAAAAAAGGGAAGAGACAGAGCGCAGACACCATACGAGTTTTAGCTTCATTCACGAGCATCAGCGGCATCATCTACTCCCTCTGCTTCTCCACTACATCAATATATGACTAATTCCATCAAAAAGTCCTAGTTAAGGAGTCAACTGTTTCAAACGGTGCGCATCTTCGGGATGGAGATTTTTATCATCCACTTTACGTATAGATATGAAACCTACGATGTGTAACACAGTTTTTTTCCGAGTTTTAAAAAATCTTTAGTATCATTAACTCACGGGAGAAAAACGTTATATTTTTTAAAAGTGCATCTTGGACCTGAAAATAATTTTCAATGTCAATTACGTAGGTTCTCGTAGACTACAGCAAAGGTATTATTTCCAACAGAGCTAAACTTCGTAGATAGCTTCCTTCGTGCATATCAATAGCGCCGGACACTTTTATTTGTATTTTGTCAAACAAAGAAAAAAAATATAAAAATGGTAGGTTTCAATTTGTCAAAAGAGCGGCTACAGTTCATCATGGGAAACTATTACCCGAATTGAATTGAAAAAACGTTTTCCAAGCGTACAAAAGACTCGCAACCCGAGTAATTTTTTTACGGAATCGCTCACACGCGTACGTGTATAAGACGCAGATTCAGACCGATAGCGCCGCAGCTATAAAGAGATCCTCTCGGAGCCACTTATACCCAAAGCCCGTGCGCAGAGGAATAAGACATACTTAGACACCCACGCGATTGGGCGATACGTCTCTCTCCCTCCGTCGTATTGTCTTAATAGCTCGGCGACGTCTGTGTTCGGTGAATCGGCCGAAAGGACAGCTTATACATCAAGTACGCGCACGAGCACCGCTGCTCCATTACACAAGAATATCCGGCCTATCTTTACCTAATTATCTCGCAGATTCTGATACTATAATAAAGCCCGACGATGAGGAGGACAGAAGGAATGAGAAAAAGAGAAAGAAAGCAATAAATAAGTAGCGAGAAAGTTCGTGATTGCGTAATGGAAGAAAAAGGGTTATTACTTTCATACATCATTCTACCTTTTTTTTTTTTTTTTTTTTACTTTGTTCGTGTACAATGTAAATAACAATAAATAAATATTATCGTGCAAGTAATAAAATTTCAATACTTTTTTACAATAGTCTTTGTTTGTTTATGTATTGTACGAGATGGTGGTATATACGATTGCATTGTCAGCGTGAGGAGTTTCTTGAAAAATCAAGCAAGTTTGTTTCGTGCTCGATTTGTCCGAGGAGTCCTTGCTCAGCAGCTATTAAATAAAAATTAGGTATGTCGGTGAAAAAAGGAAACAGAGCCGGGGGTAAGACAAGTAATAAATAAAAGCGAGTGTAAAGATGGACGGGGACTGAGAGCTGTAGGCAGAGAAAGATGTAGAGAAAAAAAGGAAATAAGACTCGTGGCACGGCGACTGAAATATATACCTTATCAAGACAACAAGCAAGAATAGTCGGATAGGTATACATTTGAATGTACTCGTGGTGGTGGGCAGGAAGGTCTTCCCTCCTCGCTTACATTTTGTACTTAAAAAGTTGCAGAGAAACAACGATTAAAAAGTATCCAGAGCAGAGCTGCTGTGGCTATGTATCTTTGAATGCCACCCGCACGAACGACGACGACGGCGAGGACGACGGGGTGGCTCGGATTTTTGCTTACATCCTTTTATTTTTATATGTACTCTGCATGTGAGATGTATTATTATAATATGCACGTCAGGGCGAGGATATAATTAAAGTCTGAGAGAGAACAAAAAAAAACTACTTAAAATAATCCGGTTTAACGTTTAACTTCTGATTTTATTTGATTAAAAGTGGTATAGTTGTGTAGTAGGCCATGTGTGTGTATGGTGAAATAATACTAAAAATAAACTATTAACACAATTTGTCAATTTTGAAAATTGCACTTTAAATAGCGGCTAAAAGCAGTGCGTTGATTAAAAAAATTTTAAAGCCCCTGTATTCAAAATTTATCAATTTTTTTTTAAACTTTTGAAGGGTCATAAATGTTTCTGAATCAGTAGCTGACGTTTCAAAACATTTTTAATTAGAAGAACTCCATTGTGGAGATTACGTTGTGGACCCCTCTTCATCTCCCTTAATGAGTATTCCATCGTCTCACGATATGACATCTTGCGTGTTATTCTTATTATTATTTTTTATTTCTTAATTTTCATTCTTGTAGCATAAGTCTTCTTTGATTCTTCTATTCTCAGTTACGAGTTTTATACTACACCACTTAAATGTGGCACACATTTTCGCTGACACACGCTGACGTGGAAATCCGAAAAAGCGTCTGACGTGCGTACGAAATTTACAAAGGGATAATAACATAGGGAGAAAGATCGCCAGCAGCACCACGAGCGACAAGCGTAATGAGATAACGACTCGGGTATGCACTTAATTACCGAAATAAGCGTCGCGAAGCCGGCGCCAAGTTGAAGTATATACACTTACGGCCAAGTTTTGTCGTCCCGCTTAATTATACGGCAAACGTATGCTCTAGCTTTTATTATAACATAACGTAGGTAGCCGTGTTCTCCTCTTTCTCCGTCGTAAATGTGATGTTCCACCTCAGTTTTTTTCTTCTCATTTTGTTCTGCTTTCCTCATCACTTGTCCATCATGCTATACGTCCGTACTGCTTTTCGTTCTGGTATAAATTCCATGTATGCAAGAACTTGAATTTTTATAAAACTATTGCAATCATTGGTTAAGATCGAATTGAATTGCAGTATCAAGTCGAACCGATTGCGTGGGTCATTATTCTCAAGATCTTTAAGGTTCACAATGTAACCACCCGAAATTGACATGTTAGTAAAAAATTGAAATCGATAAATTGAAATTAATCAAATTATTTCTCAGATGCCGAGAGAATCCGCAAGTCTGGGCCATGCAATATACTTTTATCGAATTCTCATTGTAACGTGCGATTCCCGGCTTCATTCCTCAACCGTTCACGACACCCACGTATAGGGGTGCGCGATCATATTATAATAGGCAGTTCTTCTCTTCTTCCCCTCTGCCCCTTCGTTGGATCAGTTACCTGATTAATTTGCATAGCCCAGCGAGATCGTTATTCGGTCGGGAATTCAATTCGACTCGGCGAGGCTCTCGCCACCCGAACGTCTACGTGTTGAGATTAAAAAAAAAAAGGGGTTCTTACGTGCCTCCTTTTTTTCGAGGCTCGATGTTCCTTCTCGCGCGTGCACGGAGACAGACCACCTACGCCGGACGAGCCCCCTTGGAAACGATCGTGCGCGCTTCGGAGCAAATATCATCCCAACAGCAGCTTCTTATTATTGTTATTATTCCTCTTTCTCCTGCTTCTTCTACCACGTTGTGGGGTATATTATACGCTCGAGTGCACCTTACTTATCGCATTATCGGGTAGCATCTCCTTCTAATTTGGCCACCAATTTTTCTCTGTTCAACATTCGTGGGTTTTTTTCTTCTTACATTTTCATGCTGCTGTATTATCTACAAATGCGGATGATTAATGGAGGATCAAGAAGAGCTAGAAAAAAACATAACAAGTTTTTCAGCAATACTTTTTAAACCATAAATCTTCGTAAGATATACGTACGCAAAAAGTGAGGTTGCGAGTAATTTAGAAGGATTCGACGTTAAAAAAAACGCCGTTTGAGCAATATACCCTCAGTAGACGTTTGGTAAAATGCAACATCATAAATTGGTTGCAATTTACCGAGAGATACCATCAGCAGTCTTTTATGCACATTTCAAGCTCAGCTATTTGTGAAAAATTAACTCAATGCAGTTTAGATTTTCCAAGAGACTGTGAAATCGGCCGATTTAATTTTATATCTCTCAAATACGCACGGCTACATTATTTTATAACCATCCAGCCTCGGAATTCAGTACCAAAGATTTTGTAATGTCATTAAATAAGAAAGTAAAAAAAAAATTATCTTGAGATCATTATTACCGGTTACGAGATTGATAATTTTTTGCAAAAAGGAAAAAATCCAAGTCTCATTTTTCAAGTTTTCTTCGCGCTTAGCCAACGGATGATTGATAAAAAAAAAGCTACCTCAACCTGAAACGAATTACGATCTCCAAAATCGAAGCTTTGGAAAAAAAAAGGAGAAAGTCTAAAAAAGAAGCCACACACATAGTAGCAGCAAATCCCTCGACCTCTTTATAAAGTCACACTCACACGTGTATGGGCAAAAATTCATTTTTCCCAAAATCCGAAAAGCTCTACCAGAGACTTCTCGGAACGGGAAACAAAATCGCCAAACTATACGCAATACACGAGGAGTTCCGGAGCACGCGAGCCGCATCAAGACCGAAAGATTAGCTCGCAAGTTTTTTTGTCCCCGTCACGGACTTCTCTTTTCTTTTCTATGAACACTCTACCGCCCGCAGCAGCTGCTGGATTGAGAAACGAGGGAGTCATTCTCAATGATTAGCTAAGGCGTTGGGATATATTATTACACACGTACAAGGTATACCAACGATTACATCTTATAAATCATAAAGGCGCCTGTGCCTAATATATGCGGACGCGGTCGGTGGCATGGCGCCACGAATGACAAGCTGAACGGCCTGCTGTTTGAAATGACACCACGAGGTGGTTAGCGCTTGATTATTGTTGTACCTATTCTGGCCATACTGCACCATAGGCGCGGTATAATAGACCTGTACGTGCACAAAGAACGCGTGATATGATTTATGCCCAGATGTGTTGGATGTATTTATTTATTTATTTATTTATACGCGTGTGAGAGATAATGGGTGAGATTGAAGCGTAGTTCGCACGTAGTTTTCAGGCTCGTTAGCGCGTGAAAGATTTGTGTTTGAGAGCAGAAAAACAGGCTGCTCGAATATTCGGCGTTTAACGTTGAAGGTACAAGTGGAGCTGTACGCAGTGAAGTTAAATAATGGATGACGCTCAGTAAGGAAGCGATAGCGACGTTCGGCGAATTCCTTTATTTCACAACGTGATTCACGATTTCGTTGCAATGCAGAAAATTCATAAATATCGGTACTGTTGTTACAACCATGACGTGATATAGGACATACTTGCCTATTTGAGGTGCAGAACGAAAGGTTGGAAGTACACGCTACCTGCGTACGTCAAAAAGGAGCCGCAGGTATACGTTGCTTTCAATAGAATATACTTGATTCTATGAAAATTTCTCTTCTGTCTCTCGCGTATCTTGTACCATCGCACAGAAATTCAAAAAGACCGTACACTAGCTGGCTGTCTAATAACGATTGAAAATAAATTTTTCATGTCGTCGTCTCCATGAATCGTTAAACGACAAAATTACATTTAGTATTCCTCGTAACACAACGCATTTACTAACGAAAGGCAGATTCACCGCAAGTTATTGGCGTTGCATCATACATTCATGTGTTACTTCAAAGGTTGTTTGATTTTCATATGCTAATCGGACACGTTGAATTATCGAGGCTTCTGAGCGTACGATTACAGCGCGTCCCTCTAACGAATTACCCTGCCGGGGCCCCCAGCTATTTTTAGTACTTTTTTTTTGTTAATGTATAAAATTTTACATTCCTCAGGTTAAATTATTTGAATCGTGTATGTATTACTCGAATGGTTATCTGTATAGATTTTTTAAAGAATGTGGCTTTTCCAAACAATTCATCATTCGTTTTGCCAGTGCTTACTAAGCATATATATTATGTTTTCTTCGGAGCAGCGAAAAGTAGCAAAACCACTATTGAAATACTAACGACATGGTAAGATTTGCGGTCATGTCAGGTGAGATCAAGACAAGCTGAAGAGCTTTCCGTTCGAACAAAATACATCAAATGTATGGAGACTTGGTGGTACGCATATCTGTTCAAGTTATATTTGACTACAGAGGATATATAAAACAAGGATAATGTATGTGTTAATTCAAATTTTATCATTAGTATCTATTCCCATCCACAGTTTCCATTGACGAAAAAATTATTAGTCGTGTTGCGTGGCGCACAGAGACAGAAGTGACGAAATACGATTCGCCCGCCCCGAGGATATTCTGTGCTCTAGCGTCGCTATAGCCCCATTGTAATACATTCGTATAGTTCCTCTCATTAGGCATTCAATGCTTTAATCAGCGGCTCGAGTTTATGGCTTTTGAAGGTGCTAAAATCAAAGACGAGCTAGTGCTTTTAGAACACAACATCTCTTTTTCCCTAGCGTTTTTGAACATTTTGGTGCAATTATCTAATGCTTATGACTCGGCGGCATCAAGTTGTTCTTTATTCTTCAACTACGAATAGATTTGAATATGCAGTTCTTAAATCTGGGCAATATTGTTACCAACAGACTATAATCCTATGTTTTATAATTCTTAAATTTTTTCGCTGTTTCATTAAATACTGCCAACTATTGGATTTATTCAGTACAAATTTCTTTCTTTAATTTCTAATTCATTATCATAACCATATAAAGTATAGGTGTAATAAAATGTACTTTTCATACTTAGGCAGGCTATGACGTAGGTCCATACGACTTGTACATTTCTTTATTATTTCGAAAATCGTCCAATTGATCCATCCTCGAAATCCCAAGTCGAGGTAGTTAACAAAATGAAAAATGTTACAGAAAAAAGATCAGACGAGACAAAAGCTCCAACATTAAAAAAAAAAAAAAAAAAAAAAAAAAAAAAAAAAAAAAAAAAAAAAAAAAAAAAAAAAAAACAAAAAAAAAAAAAAAAAAAAGACAAAAAAAAAAAAAATAAATAAAAAACCTCCTCAAAGTTTTTCACGCCGTCATCGTACAAGTTTGCTGCACGAGGGGTTCCGTGAAAAATAAGTGAAGGCCTTCGCGCGCGCTGCACTCAACTGCCGGCCGGCGGTGTCTTTATAATATCTCTTGGCATATCTTCTCATCGTCGTTGTCGCCGAAAGATTAGGAGCTCTGTGCCAAGACGTTGTCAGCTGGGAGTTGGGACGTCGACGCCTATACCTACGCATTAAACGCCGGCGAGTCATGCGCATCGGCTTTCCTTTCCATCTCTGCGCCACGGCCATCCTCCTCCTCTACGTGCACTAAACACCGCGTCGTTTTATCTTCTTTGACTTCTGTCACGTCTGTTTTTTTCTCTCGTCAACGTCGCCAAAATACACGAGCTGATCTCCACTCCCACCCCCCCTAGACGAATGTGTGTATATGTGTGTTTGGTTTTTCGCACCGTGATCTGGAATTACCTAGTATCCATTAAGGAGACCGTCGCCATCGTTGGGGATTGATGCATGTGATTTTTGTTATGACCAGACGTTTCATACTGCAAGTTATTGTTGTTATTGCGTTACGTATCACGTTTTCGTACTTAAGTTGAATTTTTTCATTTTCGTCAAAGTAATGGTAGGCCGTCAGTGATACTTTATTGGTACACAGACGTTTCAAAACAATATTGTAAAGAGCAAAGTTTACGAGTGGGTACGATGCGGTAGTCGCGCTCTCTGCTCTCGTTATTTGTTTTCATTGCTCATGTTGTCATCTGGCTTTCCAATAAAAATATCAAAGTGCGCGGTGAAAAATATATTTTTTTGCTCTTCTTATTTTTAAAAATTTGTATATTTTTGTCTATTTGCTTTTATGTTCTTGATGCTTTGGATGTATGTATCTTTTTTTGCTGTATTCTTAAATTTTATTTTTTCACTTAGATAAATTGGCTCGCTCGGCAATAAATAATGTACATACGTACCCTTTTCTCGCATATTTCGCAAACAGAAAAGAAAAAATAAAAAAAACCGTAAGCAATGCTAAGTCCTACAAAACTGAGTAGGAGAGACAATCTCCAAAAATCACTTTCAGAACATACATGTAATCAGAGGAGCGATTTGTAAGGCCATCGAGATGGCCGGCATCGACTGTAATATACAAAGGGCAATCTTCCCGGTTGTGAAGGTGAATTCTTTTTTTTTTCTCGTCAAACAAGAAACTTGATCTTGAGACACGCAGACACGCGTTGTCTTCTTCTTATCGGGTCGAGACGCAATTAGCAATAACAGTAAAGAAAAGCGAAAGTGACACATTTATGGAGGAGAAAAAGGAAGAGAATGGGCGAAAGTAGAATCACCCCACATGGAAATTGAATTGCTCTGTGGCGAGGGGAAGAAAAAAAAAAAAGGTAATAACTTGAGATGTCTTCGGGGTTAACTCTTCTTTTTGTTTATTGGACACGTGGTTGCGGCGACGAAATTCACTTACGTGCAAGGTTATTTGTTTGTTTGAGTTGACATTATAGGTTGATTCGTGGGATGAAATTGAGGAATTCTGATCATAATTTTTAATAATGAATTTTCGATGACATGATTGGAATCACAGTAAATCCAATCAGCAAGCAAAAAAAAATAAAAAATAAAAAAATAAAAATAACACAAAGGACAAGCACCATCAGAGAAAAGAGAAAATAGTGTCTTACTGCACGCGATTAATCATCACTTTTATAACTTAAAAAACATGTTATTTATATTTTTCAACTTTGAATTCTAAAACAAATCCCGTCACATAACTGACGAGACGAAAGGAGTTAAATAGCGCGAGGGAAAGAGAAAGGAGACTCGGGAGGCGACGACGGCCGCGGCGGTCGTCTCGTCTCTCTGATTCTTCAACCGGTTTATCTTGGCGCCGGAGCTAAATCGTTACTCTCTCGGCGCGCGTGCCACTTGGCTATATACATAGGTACAACAACACGTAGGACATTAGGACGCGGATATAGGAAAAGAGACGCGCGCGCTTACTAATAAATCGATCAGAACTATCGCGGCATGTAACCACACCCTAGTCTTTATACACATCTATTTTCTTACCGGATTCTACTTGCCCACAAACCGATAAGCTAATAAATATGAGCTTTTTCCCTTTGTAATAATTATCATCGTAAGTTGCTAAGGGGTCTATGGTTCCTCTATAAGGGAATGTAATTTTCTTCTCGGCCTGACGCCGCTCATAGATTTGTAGATAGATGATGGTTTAAGATTCAAGGGTGAAACGTGAAATTTTTTGGCACACAACACATTAGCACCGAGCAAACAAATAAACTGCTTACATAGCTATTTCTGTATTGATCTGTAATTCGATCGCCTTGTACAACATTTATACGTTTCACTAATTCATATAGGTACTTTGCATTTTGCAGCAGATGTGGATGTCAAGGTCCGAGACCTTGAAAATTGACGAGGGATACATATTTGCAGAGAAATTAGTAGACGTATGTTAGCTCACGACTCGTTCATACTTATATACAGATGTTTAACTGTTTGCCAGAAGAGTACTCTTGTTACACATGAAACAAGTGAAGCTTAACTATTGTTGACTAAATATTGTTTACTATTTATTTTGAGTAGTTAACAAAATAGTTATCTTATTTTAATTATTAAAATTATCTTATCTTACGCAGGTGAAGTTTTTACAGTATTTATTTTAGCATTGGACGTTTCTAGTTTTTGGATAACTCATATCTCAGAACGGAACTATACTTATACTCGTTTAATTACAAGACCAGACTATATTCCTGTCTTTGTGTATGCGCTAATTTATCGATGCGTTGACTACACGCGCTACTTGCTATTTTTTTTTTTTTTTTTCCATAGCCCAGCTTTCATAATCAACCTCTTTATGTTTCCCCTTTTCAGTGCACTTCCTCACTCAGCTGTTCAGCCCTTTAACAGCTCAATGTTACCATTATTATCACTTTACACGCATGATTGATATACCTGATGCCAACTTGCCCCCGCAGCTGGTGCTCTTATCTCTCGATCGGGGCCTCGCTAGCACTACGGTGTTTCCGATTGTCCGTTAGTTGGTTGCACGTGGTTATACACACAAAAGTTACCTGATCTGATATATGTTTTAATAGCTTTTTGAGCTCATGCACACACAAACTGTATTGATCAATGAGCGCTCACCAGAGAGCAATCAATGCTAACAACCCAAGGCATTTTTTTAGTCGATCGACAGTTAGACATATGTGTGTTATTTTTGCAGTGTATTGGCGATATTTAATAAAACGAAAATTATAATTTTCAACTCCAACGTCGCAATTCCGGTCTTTAAGTTAAGTTTATCTGTACTAAATTTAAATAGCCGTGCAATAAAATGTATATGCATCTCTCATGCAATAAATGTGTTTATGAACTGAAGCTGAGGATAAACGATTGTCTTGGGTGAACTTAAAACAAATGGCTCGTAATTATTTAAACTCAAACGAGACCTATAAATTTTTGCCTCTCAGCCAAATTATTTGCACTTTGTTCCATTTGGCAAACTAGTACCTTTCTTGTATGCACTATTTGCTCTTCCCATCAGTGCATAATGCCCGCTTATAAGCTGTTGTCTTGCAAACAGTTTTCAAAAATGTACTACTGTTAGTAGAACACTTGCTAACGAGCGAGATTTTTTCATGTGATTGTTATAGTTGCACTCAATTCATAATTTGTTTCCTACACAGTTGTAATCATAAAATTTTGTAATATTAAAATTGATGAAATAAAAAATGATTCTTAAAAATAAAAAAAATATACAGCATTTAAACATGTACGTACAACAAGACTACCAAATGAAGTATAAAAACACCCGTTGTGTCGAATAAAAGTACAAGCCTTAAAAACGTTTTCGAGAGCGTCCATACGTGGACAATCAGAGAAACGTAAATAGGGCCCACAAAAACTCTTGAAAAAGTCCAGTACCCTCAGTTGAGTCTCAAGAATCAGTCAGTCAGTTAGTCATCGCCCTAGTCTCCCAAGTTACCTGAGAATAATGTAAATCTAAAAGATGTGTATATTCCCTTGGTTGGGAAAAATAGGCGCTGCGTTGGTTTCATTAGTATGTGCCCCACGACGAGAATGGAGTACGTGCTGGTGTATCTGGTCGCAACGATGTGGACATGAGCTCTCATATTTGTACGTGTCTCGGGTCCACCTCCTTTACGTACGCAACGAGTATAGATGTTTGTGTAAGGTACGTTCCTTTAATATCGAGTGCTGAATACAGATGTTTGAACAATCGGTATGAACCCACAGCACTGTCACAATAATTTGTACACGGAGGACAGTTGCTATACAACACAAAAACACTAAACGCAATTGTTTATACTTGTACTGAACCTAAATTGAGATCTACACGCACGTATTTCGGCATCTAATTATAAGACCGGTCGAGTTCTTGAATTCAATGATGTGACAGTGTAATTATTGTTTAAATGAGCTTACAATAACAATCCATCAATCGATTAATACCTACAATGTGTTTGACGTTACATGGTTGAGGCAAATTACAATAATCAACGTGGCTGGTCATTTTATGTCCATCGACGATTTATAGAACGTGATTTTCGATCTCTTGTCTCCTGTCAGCGACGATCATAAACTTCTTTTGATCGAGCGCCCATGATGATGATAGCTCATTAACAATTAGTCAGCATCGGAGCAAAGAACCATCGATGTAGGTACGTTTCTTTTTCATCGCTTGCAGTTGAATCGTAACGAAGGATAAGTACGACTGGAGTGATTAAAAAAATTTTTTTCTATCAAGTTTGTATGTGTAGTCGCGACGATTGGCCCAAAATAACTCGATTAAATGATATCGAGGTTCAAATCGAATAACCCTGCAGAGAGTCCGTTTGAAATCCGAGGCGCGTGATTTTTCAAGTGCCGCGCCGCAGCACCACCGACTCCCTATGCGACAGAGTGAAGTCGCTCCCCGAGAAATTAATGTTCGCTCTCGGAAACCCGAGTAGCTTTGCCATAATTGAACGCTCGTCGGAGTGGGGTGAAGTGCAATGCGCAAAATCAAAAGTCATAAAAGCCGAGTCGTGACCGACTCGAAAATAGCTCTCGAAGGAACAATACGAGCTGTAAAAGTTTCGTTTTTTTTTTCCTTGCATCTGTTTGTCGTAAGGACATTTTTAAGTAGATTTGATCAAGGTAAAACACCATATGCAAAAACAAGTTTGGCGTATTTTAGGGAAAAACATAGACGTGGTGGACAATTGTATGACACGAACCAAAAACGAAAATTTCCACCGACTTGTTATTCTAGACGTAACGAAAATTTTTTCAGCCAAGCATATAGGTATGCCGTATTATCCGAGTGTATGAAAGAGCAACACTCGATCTCTAAACAATGCGTGCGTTTCGAGTATCATCCGAGCCGAGCGCCGGCCGATTATATTTTGTCTACGGTTATTCCATCGCGTATGCAATCGCCGGCGTCGTCACACTCATAAATTCCTTATTGACCAGGCGTAGCTCGACGCGAAACGAAGGAGTGTACGTATACAATCGGCCGGAGCTTTTGATCGATAAGTATAATATACGCAGGGACCCACGGGAGGAATTTCGCGAGGGCGCAGCCTTTTACGAGACGGCTCGAGTATATTTATTATGACAAATGGCCACGGCCGATCTTCGACGTCGCTTTACACTCTGCTTCTGCTGCAGCTGAACTTTTGGAGTATTCGTTCATTTCGGTTTTTTTTTTTTTGGGGGGGGGGGGCGATCGCGCGACTCTTTCGACTCGGTAATTTTCGTTCATTCTAAAAGTGGTCGATATGTTTCTTTCTTTCAATGTAGGTACGTAAGTATATTCGACGAGATGGCGAGTCAATGATTTTGGAACATTAGCAGGTATGTTGATGTTTGGCGCGGACGCATATATTACAATGTACGCGATAGCTGCGACCTGCTCGACTAGTCGTTACGCTCGCACTCGCCAAGAGCTGAGCAGAGCAAAGCCCCGGTCGAGAAAGTGCGGCTCGTTTTATCGGCTCGATAGTATAATTTATTGTAATACTTAAAACAGCGAGCTGCGAACGTGACAATTACCTAGAGAAAAGAAAGTTTATGGGTGTCGTTTCACGAGAAAATTTTTGACAGAAGATTTAGTTTGTTAATTCATTTTGCGTTTGTTGTTACAAAAATAGTTGCACTTACTACCGGATATAGGTAATATTTTGGATAAGCCCTTGTAGATTTTTACTTACGTAATTTATGAAACACAAGAGCATAGAATTTCAAAGTTCAGGTGTCCGGTTATAAGTACATGTACGAACCCGATCGCCAAAACTTGAAAAAATAAAAGCAACACCCGCAGAGATCGGTCATCTCCTTTGCTCGAAGCCGCCGCTTGAGCTTACTCGAGCTGGATATAGGTATATCACTTGGTGAAAGGCTTTCGTTTTGCCCAATCCTCCCCCTCCTTTCATAATCATGATGGATTCGTTTCCTCGTTTTTGTATCCCTTGCTTTTTTATTCCCCGCACGCGCGATTATCGAGACCCTTTCGCGAATTTTATGGCTGTCGGAGGAGTAAAGATGGAAAAAAAAAAAAAAAACGGAAGCCTGCGCGGGCTTTAACGTAGAAATTCGGAGAGTCGCACCTGTGTTATGTGATCGAGTTTTTTTATGGAGAGACACGATTTTGTCCTTGTACGCAAATTGGTTCGGGCTTCGAGTGATAATTGTAATTATTTCTAAGATGCTTAGTGCCAAATATGTTGTAGTGTGACCCTGACATTTGTGATAGAGGCCAATAATGAATTATATTGTTTTATTTCGATATCCTAGAGGTTTTTTTTTCAACTTCGACATTAATTTCTTTTGGTTATTTGAGAAACAATTATAAATTATTCAGGGGTAATTGTATGATTTTTTTTGTCCATGGATAATCAGAGTATGAAAAAAATCTAACGGAGGTAGCGTGGTATTTCCCCAACGTTGACTCTTAACGCATATTACAGGTAGGTATATGTACCTACCTACAAGTAATGATTCGAGCGCGCGTGAAAGTCAACGAACTCGGGAAAAAGAAGAAGCCCTCGACGCGAGATAAGGTGAACAGGGAGAAGAAGAAGGAGACGAGGATCTCGAGAGCCGTACTCGTAGCCTGTGCTTGTGTGTGTATTTACACGGGTGTTATAAAGTTATACAGAACGCGTATCGCGTGTGTGTACTGTGTACCTACGAAATTCCAGCGAGCGGTAAAAAGAAAAAAAATCCGCCTGGTCATTTCGTTTAATCCATTACTAACAGCTAGTATACATACCTACTGTGGCACGCGTACCCCATTATTATTCTCACGAATACTTGTACGTGCCTATGTGGTTCGTGTGATCGGTAAACACTCGAATCTGCACCGCTACATGCACACATGTTATACGGTTTTGTAAAACACAGTTGCGAAACGAGCGAGCCAATGGCTGTTTGTCCGTGTGCTTTAGTCTATGTGCGCGCGTTTGTGATGAATGTCGAAATTTCGGCCCAAACATCAGGAGGGCGCGAAAAAAATGTATACCACACAAGCTCGTGTCAATTACGCGCAGTGACAATAAACACGGCGCCAGTGGTCTTTCATCTAGCGCCGGCATCTCTCTTAATTGTCGCCCGCATGACCCGCCCTGACAAATTTCCGCGAATCCGAGCCAATTTCTTTTTTCTCCTATGGCCCTCTACTCCTTGTTGTCGTTCATTCGCATTTATACGTACTGTTTTGCTGAAAGAATAAAAAGGAAGAGAGTGAACACGCACTTACGAAATACCCCGCCTCGGTCACATGTTGTTCCGGAATTCCTTGACAAGCTGTTTGGTTTGAAAGGCACATGCTTGTGTATATATTTTATCAGAATTGGACTGGTAATGTAATTCCGCGATATCTTTCTCTATTAACGAGTGGACGAGGATTTAATCAAGAGCTAAGTTGAAGACGATGGGTTTGAGTAAAAAAGGTCTCGGCGGGCGTAAATATCGATTTTCTCGATCGGTTTTATCATCTTTCTACGAGCGACGTGCAAATTTTATTCAAAGTCAACGAGAAAGTGCAAATGGCCATTTTATGAGCTGATTTATTGCCAAGTATACCACGCGTTTCGTGTATTTTTGAGAAAACCAAAGCTCCAAACAGCTGATACCACTGAGAACAGATTTTTTTTTTTTTTTTTACTTGTGATGCATAAAAGAGGTCATAGTTATGCAATGACAAAATATAAATATGTTTAATGGAGGAGAATTCGTATCTATTAAATCGGTTGAACTAGAGGATTTTTTTTTTTTTTTTTTGTTTGATGGGGCGAGGAGGGGAAATCTTCAAAGACGAACCAGGTTCATGGAACCAGGAACAGTGTTGGATTCACCAGGTTAGCCTGGCGCCTACCAACTAAAACTAACCTCCTCGCGTGAGACCAACCTGCGAAAGGCTCTGCCTCCTAGAAGCCTAGCAAAGCAAATGAGAAAGGGAGAGAAGGAAAAATCGGAATAATATGCGTCGAAGATCTGGATCTTGTAAAATAAGCAAAAACTTTGTCCTGAAAAACACCATCTCTATACCTACAGTGCAGAAGTTTCGGACGAAACGGAAAGTCAACTGACAAATGTACGAGCGTATCTCAGTCGCCAAACTAAATGTCTCGACAGAGCAACGACAAACATATAGTACATAGTTAATCTACTTGTGGTCGAGAAATTTTTCGCATAGAGCATCTATATAGATACATAGGTCATCTTCAATCAGAAGAAGGGATTGCGAATTACTAAATTTCACTTGATCCGGTCGTGTTTATCAGCTCCTGATTTCATGCTCTGGTGTCTTTTTATTATTTTGGGTTTAAAATAAAAAAGTTTACAATAAATTTTACTATAAACTATATACATGAATAGAAACGCAATGCTTCAAGTACTACATGTGAGTGAAATCTTGTGAAGCTTTTTAGCACATAAACCAAACACTGCAAGTATTAGACATCCCTCAATGCAAGAGCCGAAATGAGCACTCGCTTCTAACGTGTCTCTGGCAAGTATCAAAGAGATAAACATTTTTAAACGCGTGAACGAGTAAATATTTGCTTTTTGACACGCAAAAATGTTATACTTATAATGTTGGCCTGTCATAGTGTACAATACAAACCACCTGCATCTACTTAAAAATTAAGATTTTCTCCTTAGATAAATTGTAAAAAAAAAAAATTTTTTTTTTAAACTTCGTGGTATGAAAAAATATGAAGGTTCTTTCATTAGAAGATCAAGAGTTAGTTCTTGCAGCAACAAATGTATGACTTTGTAGTTACGAATGTTTAATAAGCGTGAGAGTAAATGATGCTTGTTCGCTAGTTAAAATAAACAAAATCTAAAATATTATTTTTAATAATCGTGTTATGTACACGAAATAGCACACGATAAGTGATCTTATACTTTTTTCTTCGTTTATTTGTGTATCAGATTAGTAGCTCTTAAATGCATTTTACCAAATCACCCTGATATCGTGAGTTATTATTGATTACGTTAATTACATTATTTCAATGCAATCTCAAATGGTTTTGGAATTCCGCGATGGTCATTGTATCACAATATTTGTCGTATTTACGACGATTCTCTGAACGTTATCCTAGCGAATATTAAATTAAAGCATGCAGGCAATATTAATTTATTGTTAACGTATAAAATTTCAACTCACGCTCGTGCCTGTATTTCATACAAGGAATCAGTAAATTCGCTTAAAAGGCCAGATACTAGACGATATTGGAGGATACCTATCGATTCCTTTTAAACAGAGTATAAAGTCGAGCATATTATGCACATGGGCTATACTTTACTTCCGTGATTTTAAAATTCAATTTACACTTGCACTTAATTTTCCATCACCCATCCCACTAAATATATTTCCATATCTAGAACTAGTACGCCACTGTAGCGATTAAAGCGTAATTTACATGCTTGTTTTATCACTTAGACACCCTAATAAGTTTCCATATGCGCTTTCTCTGGTAACATAAAACTCGAAATAGTGATTGTCGTTGACCTGATGCTTGGGTCAATGTGTAATTTCCATTAAAAAGGCTAAAAAAAATGGATCGAAAGTTCATAAAATCTTTCGGATTTATGAAAAAAAAAAAAGAGAACATTAACGCTTGCACGAGAAGTGAAAGGGAGAAGTGCGATGCGTAACTGGATCTTCTCGTATGAGACTATCATCTGGTCCAGCAATAACAGCTTACAACAAAAAAAAAAAATAATAAA
>NW_019379492.1:12157-48064 GCF_000648655.2 Copidosoma floridanum | reverse complement strand
AAAAAAAAAAAGAGTAAGAGTAAAGAGCAAAGATTCTCAAAAAAGGGTTACGAGAGAAAGAGAAGTCGCGTTTCCAATTGTTTGTGTGCACCTACTATATACTCTCCGTGACCAATTGAAAGGATAATGTGTCGCTCTATACTGATAATTCGATCCCAATGTGGTCAAGGCGATAAATACCTTGGGAGTCTTTGTCGAGTGCGGTTTTTAAGTGAACATGGTCATTATTTTTATCTTTGTTAGTTAATTTATTTTTTTTTTTCAAGAATATCAGAAGTCTTGGATTTACATGGATTCCGATCTCTGTCTAATTGAACCAAAGTGCATGAACTCAACGAAAATGCGTGAAAATAGTGTATGCGCAAATTTAACGACGCAACACGGTAAAAAATATTAAAAATTTTATTAGAACCGAACAGTATTTTTTAAACGTCAATCGCCCAATTAAGCATTTATGATTTAAAAGTGGTGAAAACATTCTCTGCGTACCAAATAAAATCATTATTAGTTTACGACGGTGATTTCAGCCGCTATCAAACTATTAATGCAGTATAATACACATAATATTTGTTAATTAGGTCATTCTAAAGTACGAGTTATAAACTACATTACATCTAGACATCGAAATTGATATATTTAAACGTTGAGAGCGAAAATATGTCCTTTATTATTATTAATAATTTTCTACCATATACTACGGGAGTATATAATACTGTGCATGCACCACATAATATGTAAGCATGAAATCCAAATGAGATTGAAATATGCACGCACGTGTTGAATGCCGTCAAAAAAGGCTCCTAAAAATGTTTAAACACCATGCTTTTAGCGCTACAAAAGATCGTGAGAGGTGGATGCTCTCGTATATCCTTTTCCCAACCCTCGACTCGCGCACAGCAGAGGGACATTTTAAAAGACGCAAGGTGCTTCGATCCTCTTAGTATTATGAATATATTTATCGGCAACTCACAGTTCACAAAATAAATCGAAACCCACTCCCAAATAAATAGCAAGATTCATCGTATTTTTTTTTTTTTAATGTTAATGAATAGGATGTTACAAAACTTGAAGATTTATATTATAAGTAGATGTCACATGGCTAAGAGTATAGTTCACGAACTGTTAATATTTATAAGCGATAAGCAAACGGCTCGTAAATCCTGAAAAACCTGAAACCCACGGGTCTATTCTTTTAATGGCGCCTTTTAGGCTCCAAACCAAACGTATGAATTCCGAAACAAATGTTAATACCGCTCTTAAAACATCTTAACATAATAGCATATTTATCGAATTGATGATAAACAAAACACACATGTCTATGTAATGCGAATTGAGTAATCAATAATAATAATAATAACGATAAAAGGGAAAAAAATCTCGTTACCGCGTCGTGCCACACACACGCGTGTCTTTCGAAGCTCCGAGAGAAAGAGATACGGGTCGTACGTGTACAGCACGCAGTAGTGCACAGTACCGGTATAACACTTAAGAGCCAACGTCGTCCGCGCCTCATTCATTAAACCGCGCGATCCGCTCGTAATTTGTTTATCTCGCGGCCCCGGCTGCTGCCTCGCGCACGCATAATGGCTTCATTCGGCCCGTTTGGTTGTTTTACCCGTAAGCGTGTGTGCGTGTGTGTACCCTCTTTTTCGTGGGAAGCTTGATCACGCCTTAAAGTACCGGTGTCCACCGTAAGCCGATAAAAACGGGAGAAGCAGGATATTAATGAGTATACTTACGCTCGTATATGTATGCGGCCCACATCTCTATCATGTTCAGGTGGCTCGAGATGTTTCGGCGAAAAAAATAATCGTGCTTTATCATTGGGTACTTTCAACAACGAACTTTTTTTTACGCATGAGGATTTTTTTCAATAATAGACCGAGTGAATTGCAAGTAGGTACGTATCCTAAGTTTACATAAAAAAATGATGCTGTAATTCAATCGATCGCCAAGTTATAATACAAATCGGAACATGAAATCAATATCAGCTTTTAACGTGGTTTTGAAAATTTTCAATTTCGCAATGCGTACCTATATATATATATTATGTTTAAAAAAAACTATCTTGTCTCAAAAGTACGCAGTTATAATTAAAAAAAAAAAACTTTAAAGTGGACCCAGACTCCCAAGTCAGGCAAACAAATTGAGATCGACGCAATTAAGGCCCGATTAAATCAGCTTTAATCTCCTACCTGAGCTTTGAGCAACGGAATGCGCGTCCGGTCTAATATTGGCTCGGCTTTCAGAATCAATCCAAAACCACTAGAGCATAATATAAATATGCACGCAACGTCGTAACTGGCTTATCTACGCTCGATTCCCGTAAAACTACAAGCTCCGAACTACTCGCTTGGCGAGCAAAACTAGTCCTCGAATTACTAATTAGATAACGACGCAGGCGACGGCGGCCTGCGACGCCAAGAAAGTTTTGCACGACTTGTGTGGAGAGGAGAAGAAAAAAAAAAGGGACCAGGTACTTACACGCGTAACCGCGAGATGTATGAAGATAAGGACGCTTGGTCGCCCTCGTCTCAAACTAAACGGCGCCTCTTGTCATACGTTCTCGTGTACATCGACGAGACGGCTGAAAAAAGTTATGCGAGCTAACAAAAAGCAGACAGCTTGAAAAAACAAAGACCGTGGGTGAAAATTTATAGACAACGAGACCAACTGAGTTGTACGAAACAAACGAGCGAAAGAAGTGCCCGCAAGAGAGAATTCATGCCTGTCAGGCGCGCTTTTCGGATCGCGATGGGCGTCGTCGGTACTTTACATACGTGCAGTGCATCATACGCTCGCTTGCGCTCGCACTACTCGACTTGACTGGGATAAGTATTTCATATTGTGAGCATAACATGAATAAAAGGTAGAAAGTATATGTAGATGGATAAGACCGACCGACCGACCGACGCCATGCTGTTTTTGCTACTACCGGACGGTAAACACATGTAGCCTTTGTACTTGAATACACTGCATTTCATGCATCGATGCATTCACTAGGTGACTGTGCTACGTATCGTTGGTATTTATTAATTAAGCTATACTTATCAGTCCTTTTTTCGAGATTAAAACAAAACTTGCTGATTATCGAGTACACCGAGAGCGTTGCTACGTATATATGTATCTCGCATGTCTCTTTTGACAAATTGCAAAGACGTAAGCACAAGGTTTGCTTTTATCCTGTTGCTTTTAATGGGATGGACAATAAAAAATTAAAATGTGTACATTTGCTAAAAGGCCATGTATAAAAAAAAAAAAAAAAAAACTTGAAACAATAAGTATGTGCACAAAGAGCCGTTTTTTCATTACAGCGCGGCAATGCAATGACTCAAGAGATTGCTAGCATTGAAAAAGACAACAAAATGCACGAGAATTTTTTAATCAACCCTCGCCAGTTTTTGCGGCTACCATTTTAAAAAAAGTCCTCTTTCCGCGTGACTCCGGCAGTTTGCAAACTGCAAACGGCGATAATTAATCGATCGTGAAATTGTACCGATAGTGTCGATCGGATTACTTTTATCGATCGGTAATGAGCGTCGAGGATCTTTTTTGCTGCATCGAGCGTAAAGGTCTACAAGTGAGTATACGCATTATCCTGGAAAAAACAAGGAGCAAGACACACTGGAATGTTACGCTTGTTTTGAATCGGAAAAAAATGGGGAGTACGCGAGCGTGCCTGAGTTATTGTGCGCGGTGTTGCCACGTATACGTGTATTCGGTAAGTCGATTGTAATCGGATTGCGCTAATGAAGCTGTTTGAATAATGATTTTACAACATAACACCGAAACGAGCACAATATTTCATATTTCATTTCGCAATGTTATGCAAGAGATATTGACAAACCATGCAAAACACGAAAAAATTTTCGACCGGAAATTCGACCACAACATTCAAATGGTTCTTCTTACTATTTTCTCAACAAAGTGTAGGAAAATTATGGAAAACAAATCAATGGCATTTATCATTTCGGAATAATATTTATTTTAGATAATAAACTCACGAAAAAAGCCACTCCTGTTCTTCATAAATATACGATTATATTATATTTATACCTCTTCAAGCATGTGATGTATAGTAATAAGTTGGACGATGCCTGCACTGATTTACGGGCGTGACGCATTCGATTGCTCGCGCCTATCGCATTAATGCGCTCGTCACTTTATTAGCAAGATGAAAGAAAGAGAGAGAGAGAGAGAGAGAGGAGGAGTCGGATGTGGATGGGGAGTTTATTAGTGACGCTTGTCTCTTGAGCTTACAAGTGGCACTTGACTGCAGTTGGATCATGCGGGCTTGTATGTGTATATAAGGTGGACGGGACGCGTGAAATTTTCGGTGAAATTGACTGATGCACATGAATGTGGACTCTTTATTGTTGTTAATTATAAGTTATGTCTACCTATACAATTAGAGCTAACGATTTCGAGGAAACGAGGACACGAGGGATGATGATTATATGAATAAACTCAATAAAAAAAAACATTATGAGTAATGAAAAGAAAGACAATTGTTATTGTGATGCAGTGCATTTAATTTTTTCAACCAATAACTAAGAAAATTGTTCATTAAAAAATTTTTTATTTTTGAAATGTATAAGTGTTTTATAAATTAAGTAAACTTTAGTGTTAACGAGGCACTTTTGTGCAAAATTTTCATCCGTCAATAAAAGTATGAGAAAGCTATGTGCTAATAGATTATTAACAATTCATTTAAAAAAAAAAATAATAACAAAGATTTTTGCTATTATTTTTTTTCGAAACTTAATCTCAAAATCTTTCAATATACTTACCAAGCGAACATAACAAACAATTAGTCTGTTAGAAGAGCTAACTATAGATCCACTTTTGCATAAGGTCATAAAGGACGTTGGGCACGTTAAGTACATGACGCACTTTCCCGCTGGACCACACATTATACTAGAAGAGATAGAGAGGGGCAGAGGAAAAATCTCAACCATTAAACGGACTTAACATCAATTCATTAAGCCACATAAAATCATAAAATGTAAAAATTCAAGCATACACCGAGGGAGGGCGGTTACTGTATACGTGCACGCAATTAGCATTACTGGCGCCGCTTATTACCATCGTCGTCGTCGTCGTCGACGTCTTCGGACGTTAATGTTTCAAGCAATATCGCAGCAATTACCTCGAGGAATTTTCACACCATGTGGTATACGCGCAAATACCGTAGAACGATTATGAAGAATTGAGTCTCAGAATTCTATCACCGACGTCTAGGTATGCAGAAAAAATAATGCCTTCTCCCAAAGAGCAGCTTATTTTCTGTTATCGATGTTTGACTTTACTTTTTTTGCTCTAGCACACTTTTTCGACTCAAGCGCCAAAAGAATATAACATTTCGATCGATCAAAACTAAGACGCTAAAAACCACACTCGTTCATTCATTATAAACGTTCCTTACGAATTGACGCAAACAACGGTTGGACGTAAGCATTTGCTCGATCGAGACAAAATAAAAAATTTACTCATGAGAAGAGAAAATGCACCAATGAAGGATGTAGGTTGTACATATGGAATATCATACAATATGCGTCCCGTCGACACGGCTACTGTTAATTGCCTATGTGAATATTAAATTGAATTATGTGAATCAAATTGACGTCAAAGCCCACGATATGTTGTTGATTGCACAAATACAGGTATTTACGAGATCCATCTGACGCTGCACGTCCATAAGTATATGCACCTCGATAGTATAATATAATCTCTAAGCCGCACATCTATAATCTGGTGGTGTGATTAATCACTGCGTTGTCTTTACTATTGGGATTATTCCGCGGCGGCGCCAGCTGATTTCGCTAGCAGACGTGACGGAGGGAAACAAAAAAGCGGCGACCTCTATACGTAAGTTTTGTATAATTACTATAATTTTATGCTGATTCGTGCTGTCGTTGCTATGCTTTGTTTGTTACTCTTGATATTGCACATTGGCACATGGATGAACGGCACTCAAATGGTTTAAACTGATGCAATACCTCGGTAGATAGGAGTAGTTAATGTTTAACTTGATTTTCCAGACATTTGGAAGTCGCAAGTGTTTCGTAGGACATCTGCCAAATGAAAAACGGTAAAATAAATGCCAGCAATTTGTCACTGTTAGGCCTGGAGCTTTGAAGACCATTAGCACGAGCTTGCACCGCCGCGCCGTTGCTTATTTGAACGTGGTCGATTAAATGGGCCGCTAGACAAGTGTTTAATTGCACAATCTACTGTTACCGCTTCAATTTTGCAAGTGCACACAACGAGTATTTGTTTTAATAGCTCTTTTGAAAAAAAAAAAAAAAAAAAAACTTGTCTACCCTTACATTTTTCATTGCAGAAATAATTAGTGACTGAATTTGCGATCGCCGTATTTATCTTGCTGTACTGACTATTACAATTTAGTTTTTTTTTACGACTCTGCACTGACTGCGTGATAATTGTTTTTTTTTTTATATATATTCATCAGCTCGTTAATATGCAAAACAAAAAATGTATTAAAAAGGGTGTAAAAAGAATGTAGAAAAATGTTTTATCGAGTTACACATTTGTATCAAACAACAATTCACAAAAGAGTACGTTCCCCTTCACTTAAATTGTAGTATACATCATACACATCAAGTCTTTAGTTCAAGTCAATCCGGTAGTCACACTTTAGAAACTTCCGTCCTCGCTCACTTAGAGGATTCCACAACGTAGGTTGCTTTGATCGCATGAAAGAGTAAAACTAACCCTGACCACGATTGACACATCCGAAAAATCCCAAGCAACTAATGGGAAAAAACGAGACGCATGAATCCAATGCGGAAAAAAGATGATACATCTATCTCAGTTGTAAAGCCATCTAATTAACGTTCCTGCGTCACATTTTTTTTTTTTTTAAACTTCTCGGCACGAAAGTTGAGTCTTACACGATCCAAAAAAGGGAGGGAAAAAAGGAGGCACGGGCATCGGACGACCATCGCGTCTGAGCGAACGCTTGGCTTCCAATTGCTTTTGGCAGGCCGACGCTTGCACGTCACTCGGAGCGACATCCGGCAAATTAAAGAATATCGCGCGCGCGCACGTCCATACACATGGTAGAGTGGAAAAAAAGAAGTGCAAAAAGAGCAAGCCAAGTCAGATGAATCGGACGCAGGTGAAGAGTAAGACAGGCGCGTCGAGATATGCGGAACGAGGAGGAGATAGCTCGTGCGACGTTGAGCTTGCAGCTCTTGTATGTATCTCCTTCCACGGAATAGTAGAGAAAGCAACGCGTACTCATGTACTGTATATCGTGTATATATGTTATTTTTTAATTGCAGGCGATAATAAAATCATTAATGATCCCGTAGTTTGCGGGTCAACTCGGGCTTGTTTGCATTGGCTATACTAAAAAGTCTCGACTTGGACTAATTCTTTATAACTCAATTAAAAAAAAAAAAAAAAATTATTCCAGTTCCGAGAAACAACTGTCACAAGTTTTTTCAGCATAACTTAATTTCTTTCGAGCAAGTCAAGACGCCAAAGAAAAGCCTTAGCCATTTCCATCGATCGAAGAAAAATAAAAAAAACTTGCAAGTCATTCAAACATGTTTTAAAATTTTTTTCAAGCGATCGATCGTTATCGTAAAATTCTGAATTGAACAAAATCATACTGACAACAATTAACGCTAATAGTTTGTATCGCACAATAACTCATTGTACAACAGGATACTTGACGGACAATCAACTAGCAGCAAACACATATGCAGCAGCTTATTCAATTTGAGCACCACAAAAGGAAAAAGGAATGATAGCGCCGAGTAATTTCTCAAGAACGCCTCCACAACGTATGTTATACGTATATACGAGGGCTCGTGTGTACACAGCAATATGTGTATATAATTGTGAAAAAGCTGCAGATCATCGTTACAGGCGCATTATACCGATTCTTGATTTTCCGCCAAGTGGCGGGTCATACCGATGTATAATGTATGTGCATACATGAGATATTTGGCGTCACTTTTACAGCAGTGTAAACTTTTTCTCACAACTTTTCTCCTTCTCATTTTTTATCAGTATGAGTTTAAGGGTATGATATACCGTACCACATAAAGTTACACAAGTGCCACATGACCAATCCAACAAATAAACGAACACGGCACGTGTGTGTGTTTTTATCGTTCATTGGGTCTCTTGGTATAAAATATGTTGTTTGATCGAGCGAATTTATGCGCGCTCGCATGCACTATTATATGTTCAAGCTTGAAAAATTTTGATTCTTTTTCATCTTATTTTTTCATCGTTTTAAAAAGTTACTCGCAATTTATGCGTACGCACTTGCTCGAAAAGCGTTACCACCAGACACGCTGATGCACGTTTCGCAGGTAATTGAAAGGCGTCGAGCCAAATTTCTCACTACTTGCTCGTGTGAATTTGCTTATTGAGATGTATTACGCCTGTGTTTCTCTCACGTTTCGTTGTTTTTTTTTTAACTCATACGAGCACTGATACATATTATTATTATTATTATTATTATTATTATTATTTTACACAGCAATCATGAATCTAAGTTCGTTATGAATATTTACGAACCATTGCAGGGTACAACAACGCCAGGATATCAAGTCGATTATATCATAAAATGAATATCACGTGATGGGGCGCTATGTACAATATTTAGGGGCACATCCTCGATCCGCATGTCTGCTAAATATAGCCTATATTTCATACCATAAAGGAGAAACAGTGAAATTATTTTCCTTCCCCCTCGTCTTTTTACGATGCACATAACGCGACATCGACGCGGATAATATTTCTGCTGAGTCTAGCTAATCAGCGTGTATTCACGATGTAATAGCTCTCGGTGTAGATATTATATAAACATACGTGTACGCATAGGCTCGCAGTGACGAGGAGAAGGAGAGCTCGAAGGCGTTAAAGATCCAGCGATTGGCTGCTCCCAGTGCACACGCGAGGAACGATTCGCGAGAGTTGCTTTGGTGTTGGTACGTAAAAAGGGGCGGGGGCGGCAGTTCTTTGCTGCTGGTGGTCATTACTGTACGTTATGTGTATAAGCAGTGGGATACAGATGTCAAGTTAAATGCACGCCTTTCAAGGAAATCATATATTTATAAATTTTACTCACTCCGATGCTCGCTTGATGGGCTCCATCGTTGCGGTTTTGTTGTTTTGGCGCACTGAGTGTTATGTGCAATCACCGTAAGGTTGTCATGGTATTTTTACAAGATGTGTGAATTTGAAAATTTTATTTTTATGATTTTAAAAAATTACCATTCACTATAGAATATCAAAGACGCAAAACACGATAAGATTAGAAATTATTGCACAAATGAGCTTAATAACAAGACCCATAAAACTCCCGGTCGATTTCCAGCTGGAGAGATAATAGAGTTATTGATTCAGTATCCAATTAATATAGTAGCAAGTTGCGCTGCCTGCACTGTTTTTATCGGCTTGTTTATTAACTACGTTTATCAAGGCACCGACTTCGTAGTCTTGATTTAAAGACGTGTTATTATTGCTCTTTAATAGATTTTCCTTGGATTTTCCGATGAATGTATAATTGTACGTATTGCAAAATCGAGCATAGTTGGTTTGTTCTTACGATGTAGGTCCTTCGTTTTTATCACAGAGCGTGAATTGTTAATAATTCTTTTATTTATCGCTCAGCCTATGACAAGCTGATTTCGAAAATTCAATAGGTATTTTCCACGATAAGAAGTTTTGCATTATAATTCTCAGGCTCAAGTTCTACTTACCACAATTATTATTGTTGGCAATCGGGCATTCATTATCACGCTAATGATATTTATCTATGCTTAGGTAGATAGGTATTGGGAACACTGTATTATTATCAATTATTACGCCACTAAACAAAGAAAAATCCCAGTATTATTAGGATGATTGGTAGACGAATTATTCAAAAACGAAAATTGTATCATCAGATTTTACAAGATATATTTATGTTTCGAGCTCTGATGAGATTTTTCAATGTTACTTTAGATCATTGGAATCAACTTCTAGCTTTTAAAAAGTGACTACAGATGTAGATTATCACCTCATGTATTTGTTTTTAATGGATCAAGTCCATTTGATCAGGCACGAAAAAAGTGTAATAGTTATTAGAGCGTGATATACATCTCAAGTTGTTTATTGAATATTTAAACGTAATTAATACAAATTTAACAAGATTCAATCAAATCTCTTTTTTTTTCTTTTGAACTCGATAGTTAGAATTAATTATTACCAATCCTGTACAGCCAAATGTTTAACGGTAAATATAACCACTACAACAAGTATAACAGTTTATCAATCAATGAATTCAATCAATGCCATAGCGAACCGGTACCAAAACATAACACATTTTATCGTGTACAACAAAACAATTTTGAAATTTAATCAAATCTATAGCTAAGCAGGAATTTTTAATAAAAAAAGGTCTCAAGTCTGAGTAGACAGACAACTTCGACTCAATACCGGTCCTCGAGATGCGGTTTCCAACGTTATACCGCAATAGGCTTGAAATTCGCGAGATCTGCCCCCTATGTGGCTGATAAGGCACAGTTAACGGCTTCTCGACTCCCAGAAGCGTTAAATCAAGCTTTAATGTCCTTTCCCCCCTTTTTTTTCTTTCTCCCCTGGAGGGTATGAATGGACTGTTGAAATGCTTTGCTCGTAAATGACAAGAAAACTAAGGTTACGTGGTTCAGTGCTCGAGGTTTTCAGCAAAGCTTCGTAAACTGAAATTACTAAATACTTATCTCTCGTATCTTGTAAATCCATTAAACTACTTGGAGATGTTCTTTATTCAAATTTGACTAGTCCACACCAGACCATGGGGGTCACGAGTAAATGCTTCGTGGGCCTGGCTTGATTGCGAAAAAACTCTCACTTCATGCCTAAAAGCACAAAATTGATTGTTGAAGCGTTCATCTGCCTTTACCTTGAATATGGTGCAGCTCTGTGCACTAGGTCGTTCAGATAAGCTTGCGTCTAGACTAGAGAAGTGCATGAACGCTGAATCAAGTATAGACTCGTAATATTTCAGCTCCGTGTACATTTTTTGGCATCTACCATAAAATCAAGTGTGCCTCAATATGTGATTATTTTCTTGTCATTCGTAAAATTTTACTGCAACTTAGCAACAACCATCTATAAGCTGATTTTGGAAAGACCTGAACGTCGAATGTAGAATAATTTTTGTGTAACTACCTAATGCAGACCTTATGACCTTACATGAGTTTTTACCACTTTATTAATTTATGAGTTTTAAACTTCACTCAATAATTTATTTGATCTTATAGTGTATATACTTGTATAATGTTTTTTAACTGCACAGTCTCTGTTACTTGCGTTTTTGCTTAATTAACTATGTCATGGTTATTTATTTTTAGTCTAGTCCGAGTCTTTAGCTTCTGAATAAATAATCTGAATTTGTATCAGAATCCCCCGCTGTTCGTGGGAGTCTTTCGTGCGTTAGGGATATTATACGGTCGCCGGCGGCGCGTGGAAGTTTTTTCCCTCCACCTCCCTCATCCTCCTCCTTTTTTTCTCATCTCTTGGTACAACCTTGTTTCTCCACTTTCTTTCCATATTCCGTTTCAAACGACTACTTGGGAGGCCTGTATGTATGAAAACGTGCGGGAAGCTGATGGTGTGGCTTTTTGTTTGTTATTTGGTGAGAACTCGAGAAAATTAACGAGCGGATATTCGAAATTTACACGTAAATCTTTGACTCGTGGTAGAGAGACTTTGAGATTCGTACATGAAGCAAGAGATCTTGAAGTTTAATGTAAATTTTTTTTCTTTTTGCATGATACTTTTTTTAGAATTTAAAAAAAAGAAACGTAGAACAACCGTTTTTTACGCATACATTTTCAAATCTATCTACGATATACTTCGTGAAAAGTAGTTTTTTTTTTTTTTTTTTTTTTTTTTTTTTTAATACAACATTTTCATGGATCAAATCGAAAATAAGTACCATAGAATCATGACCTCACAAAGAAAAAGCATCAAAGCCATTATGTGTGAAAAGCGACGTGTGTATGTCTGTAGTGGGACATTGAATATTATATTCACCTGTAATTGGCTGGTATAACGCTTTGAACGGTTCACAAGGCAAACATGGGATGCAGGCAGCATCTAACGTCTCGTTGGGGGAGAAAAGATTCGGGATACAACTGCAGGTCGGCTGTGGTAATCAATGCACCCAGGAGCACTGTCACGTAGGGCCCTTAACTAGCAGGGGATAAAGAGAGTCGCTCTAGAATCATCTGTATATCTCTTTCTCTCGTCACTCGGTGTTGTGGCATTAATATTTGGCTTACGCGACCTCGTAACGATGTCTGGACAGACATTTTTTTTTTAAAGTGAGGAATTGGAAATAGGGCTGTCATAGATCGCTTTGTTCGTGGGAGAATGGAGTTTTCATGTTCATGCAGTTGGCAAAATTTTAGAGGAAAAGGACTCTCGACGATTGTAGCCAGACTCGGTAACTTGATTGGATTTTTTTATTTTGGAAATCAACTGCGCAATTATCGATTTTACCGCATTATATTATATATAAAGCAAGAATTTATTTTAGTTAAAAATGTAACCAAATAACTTTTTACCCGTGGGACTTGTTTTAATATATCCTACGCGCAAAGGCCGCAAAGTGCTTGTACGAGTATACATTATGTACTGGTGTGGACATGGACCCTCGTGTACATTGCAGACACGTAAGAGAAGAAGATAGCCAAGAGGTACGTAACAGATGTAACCCAGCGCGTAAGATATCGCGCGACATGTCGCATATACCGTAACACTTATTGATGCCGATATCGCGAGCACGCCTTCGTACTTTTTCGTTTTTATCTGGTAGAGAATGTAGCTGGAGTCTATGTAGTAGTAGTGGTGGTGATGTCAGTAGTATAGGTAATATTGGCGAGAGGAGTCACACGGCTTCCGGCACCTTATGCAAATCGCTACTACGAAGACGAAGAAAAAAAAGAGAGGACGCATTTCAATAATTCACGCCAGTTGATTGGTTCTCGGTATCGCCTAGAATCGTGAGAATGTTGGCACCGGCTCTGATATGATTCGTGCGAGTGTGGGCGGATACGTGTGTGGACACTATGCGTATTGTAAAAAAAAAAATTATTCTGCTGATATATGATATATTTGAGTTGTATAAGTGGATTTTATTTTGTAATACACAAAGCAGTTAAATTTTCGAATAACTTATTTTGAGATACAATAACTAAATTTAACCCATAACCTACCTTCGAACTGAGAAGTTAAAATATTCGCAAATTAAAGCTGTCAGTGATATTTTTACAACAGTTTTGATAAATTTTATCGTTCGTTAAAAATCTAATACATAAATTTGTTTATTTTATTTATTTTTTTTTTTTCGTCAAAATCGAATATTTTTATAGGATAGGAGTTTCATTTTTTTAAATTCATCACATTGCTAATTACTCAGGTTTCACAATTTATATCGACCTTCGAGCAATTAGTTGAAAGTGCACAGTTTTAATTTATACTCGGAGCGTTGTTTCTTTATGTCGTTTTTGAGGTACATGGTACATATGTATTTCTGTTTCACATCGAAGCAGATACTTGTATTAGAACGATTAAAAAACCAATAAAAACAAAAACCCTTTTTAGATTTAAGTTATAGATAAGCGACGCAAAACTACCCAGAGTTATTGGTAAAGCAAGAGAAAACGGACTAAAAAATAAGAGGACGGGGTGTACTCGAGAAGGGAATTCTCGGAAATTACGTGCTTCTGTAAATGTATCAATTACATTTTAAATTAATGTAATTGGCCTTTCCTGGTAAGAGCTTTATTGTCCCTTCGATAACTCCTGCAGCTTCAACCGAGATGTATCAAAGTAAATACGTAAAACGTGGATGTAGTAATTCGATTAATTATTAATCAGTCCTTTTTCATCTAATGTAATAAAAAAAATCTTACCTCATACACACATCAGCTTTTTTTGGCTATTTCGTTATTGTAGGTATACTAAAACTATGTTTACTTATTGAACGGAAAAAAAGTTAAAACGTCTGCGAAGAATTTTACGACGAAGCGTGCGGCTAATTGAGTCATCAGCGTGTCCACCTCTCCCTCCTCTGACAAACAATTTTCACGTTCAAAAAGACGTTCATCCTCTTATCTGATGGTACTTACGAAAAAAAAAAAAATAAATAAAGGATAAGTCAATTGTGTAATTGCGTCAATTTGGCGGAGTCTCTCAGCTCCGAAGAAAAAGAAAAAGAAAAAGAGTGCATCAGAGAAGCGAGCCAACTCGTACACTCACTCCAAAAGCTGCAAGACGCTCGTCAATAACCGATTAAAGATTAAAAGAGGAAGAAAAAGAAGACGAAGTAGGGGCCCTTCCCCCTTATTAAGCAAGTCCCGCTGCCTTTTTACATACACATTTTACCGATACACATACCTACATACAAGTAGGTTCCAGCTCCTCCTCCGCCTTCTTCGCTGTCGATCGAATTATCTCCCTCTCTCGGTAGATATCGGGTTACGGTGCGTGCGGTCTACGCTTACGTACATAAGTATAAGTATATCTGCGGGTGTTCATGTACGAATAAGTATATGTAGTACTCACGCACGCGCGCGATACGAGACCTCATGAATGACTCGTTCGTACATGGAGGAGGAGAAGAAGGTGGAGAACGGGGGTTTTTTGGTGAGAAAAGCCGCCGGGGATATCTTAATCTCCTGGGTCCTGTCACACGTATTTTTTTCACATGGTCTAAGGTACCACGCGTTCCGGTTTCCTTTACGGATTTCTCTCACTTCACGGGGGGTTTTGTTAAATCGCGCGATTTACGCAGCCTTTCTGCCGATTTCTCGATTACTTCGCTCTCGACGCTGTACGTCTTCTCTTCCTCTTCTTTCATTACAGTTAAGAAATTAAAATAAGAAAAAAAAAAATTCTCTCACCACTTGTATGCCAACTTCGTCTATTAAAAATTAATTTAAACTACTAGGTACTTCCACGCGTTTGCCGCGATTCGTTCGTCATAAAGACATGTTCCATCGCCTCATCATTTCTTCCTTCCTTTTTTCGTTCTCCCTCTTTCTTTCTCTTGATTATATCTGCCATCATGAAGTCGACGAGTGTATACTTTTCATTTCTTTTACTTTTTGCTCCAATAACCAGTTTTCTCCTTTAATAATACAGTACGTAATCGAGCGCAAGATGTTTTCACTTCAATTTTGAATGGCCCATCAATTCATTAACTTCAATTAGCAGATAAACATAGTAAAAGATTTATAGAAGCGCAGGAAATCGATGAAATTTATCACTACGTAATTTATTACATATTTAAGATCAAGGATTTAAGACAACGCAATCGAAAACCATGCAAGCGCTTCTTTTAAGCCTCCCTTTTTTTCATCTACCTATACAATTAAATTACGCATCAGTAAAACAGAAAACCCACTAGGGCGGATTATTTTCCGCAGAAGATTGAATGATTAAAAATTCCTCCTAATATACATGATTTACACAATGCTGATTGATGCTCAGCCTAGGTTTATCTTTCGTAAAAAATAAAATGTACAAATGATACCAAGACAGAGCCAACGGTGCGGAAACGTTCATCTCAAGTTAGATGAATCCATCACTTTGATCATTAAAGGCCCGCTTCTCTGGCATGCCATCGGCATGTTACGTACGAATGAATCGAGCATACACTAGCACAAGTACGAAGCAGCGAGCCATAGCTCGTAAATTATTTTAAGTTTATTTATCGTAAACTAAAAGGCGAGCGCTTTTTATGCTCCCGGGAACTCAACTTGGCAGAGTCGAAATTCATATTCCCCGCACGAATAAACAAGCCAACCATGCACGGCCGCATTTATGTCGCGATTTTTCAAACCCTGTATACCTCTGCACACGCACCAACTGTATTTACCTATATATACGATACACAGCAGCGGTATATTATATAGGTAGCATATGCAGCCATGCACATATAAGCGCTAGAATGAGCTCGTGAGATTAAACTTGGAAAATAAATTTGTAAAGCAATGCAATTATTTAAAAAAAATATATTTTCAATATGTTAAAAGATCGTGGAAAGATTGTTTGGTCATTGTGTCACGAGAGCTTTTTTCATTTATTTTTTTTGTTGTTTTTGAACATACAGGATTAATGCATGGAAAAAAAAGAATATGTATAATGTTATCATCTTACGATACCTACTTATTCTGAAGTATTGCAGCCCTTATTTGGTCATACAGAATATCACAAGTTATCAAGCTGCATTATTTACAAAATTGTCATTTTACACTACAGTATAGGAGGAAGCCCATACCTTGAGTAAAAATAAGGTGCAGAAGGTACAAAATCGTCATACTCTTAAGGAATGTACTCTCAATTTTACTGACTTATTTATTTATTCTCTTTTCCAAATTTTCCCTCGTGGAGAGTATTTAGGTATTAAAATGGATGTTCTCGTGTGGCTTTTTGAAGGTTCTGTGTTGGCATATTTTTCCTTTAATTAGAGCTACTCTTAAAAGCAAATATAAAATGTTCTTTACAAAACAGAATGTAGAAGTATGTCATGTTAAAAAAATTGTAGATCCAAAATTGAAACTCTTATAAAAAATCTTATGTCAAAAAAAAATTTACGAAAATGTAAAAAATTACTGATTGCTAATTAAAAATATTAACGCATCTTATAAGTACGATGAAAGGAAGCACATTTGTAAATTGCACGTTGCATCCATTTGACGATGTCGTTCATATTCAAAAATAATAACAGTTAATAGTAACACTGTAGTCAAATATCTTTTGCAGTTTTTATTGGTAAAAAATCAAGAAATTCTCAACGATTGACAATTATTCTGCCGAGCAAAAATTGTACATATTCTATTAGCCACGTTCGACATAATACATCTTCATCTGTCACCCGGGCTATCTTTCTTTGTTTCTCTGTAACCATTAAAACGCAGACATCAACCACTAAAGGAAAAAAAAAGGTAAGTATAAAGGGCCGTCATGCACACAGCAGCAGCGGCAGCAACATAGTCATCCCACTTGGACTGGCGTCCCGTAAAACAACCCATAACACGAATCGTAAAAGGCCGAAACCTGCCTATCCGGCACTCCCATCGGAGACGAGTTCTCTCTCTCTCTCTCTCTCTCCCTCTTCTTAACGAGATAAACAAAAAAGGGGGAAGGCAGGTGTGGGCGCGAATCTTGCGTACAATAACAGCTCATACGTGTACACGAAAGTGCAAGGAGTTTTAAAAGTCAAGGGAGAGAAAGAGAGAGAGAGAGAGAGAGAGAGAGAGAGAGAGAGAGAGAGAGAGAGAGAGAGAGGAAGGAAGAGACAGGCTTTTGAGATTTATGGGAATTCTATCGGGAGCAGCGTCCCGGCTCGTATCGAGAGAGATTACTGCGAGAAAAGAAAACAAGAAAAGGGCTTGGCTCCTCGAGCTGCGAACATGATACATACATACACTCTGCGTGCACGAACTGACGTAACGTCCATGCAAGAAATCCTTTATTTGCATGTGTGTATATATTATATTTGCGATATATATGTAACCCATTGTGAGCTCTATATTTGGAAGATTGGAAAGTACCTTTCGTTAAGCCCAGCTCGAAAGTTTTCCGATTTCAATTTTATAGAAATTTAAAAATATTATAAAATGTAAAAAAATATATAATACATGTNAAAAAAAAAAAAAAAAAAAAAAAAAAAAAAAAAAAAAAAAAAAAAAAAAAAAGAGACTAAATCAGCTAGATGTACGCCTTATTATTGTGCATACGGAGCAACCGATGGACAACCCGATGACAGCTGAGGCGCGTGGAGCTAGAAAAGACTATTCATCATTCAGCTAAATAATTGGATTCCGGAGTAAGTGACGCACGGGAATGTTGTGGGACCAAAGGCGCATGGGGTAAAATGTATACCACCATGTGAGCATCAGAGACAGATTTTCGAAGCAAATCCTTCGCGACTGGATTCTCGGGTGGCGTGAACGCGAGAGGAAAAAACATGATAGCCGGAGCACGTGTATAAGCGTGTACGCAGAGGGTGGGCCAAGAAATTGCAATCCGCGGGTATAGTCTCGGTGAGCGTGTATCCGTGCGTATGGGTCAACACAGCCGTACGTGGGAGGTTGGGAAGAAAAAGACTGTTACGGCACGCAGGATGGGGCGTTCATCACCTGCAGAGGGAGAAACGATTCGGGTGTTGATGGATGTAAACGCATTACCGAGAGGAGAGAAAAGCGGGTACTCGCACACGGACCTACTTACCTCGAGTCTCCGATGCGAAAAAAAAAAAAAAGAAAAAAAATGAAATACAGCGCATGTGTTGTAGGATAAATAATATAAGTAAGCGATGGCTGGTGGGTGACGACGACGAGGGACGCCGGGAGGGAAGAGAGCGTACGAGAGAGAGAGAGATAATTAGAGGAGGAAGGAGGGAACTGGAGAGGAGAGGAAGACGGCGATCTCTGGTGCCAAGCAGGCTGCGAGAAGGGGCTCGTCATCGGCATCTATGATTGGGAGCTGCTCGGTGGGGGCAAAGAGCTTATAAGTCACGGCGGTCTTCTTCTTGGACCAATAGTCGACAAACAGTGAATCCACGGTTGTTATTGTTGTTACTTGTATTTGGACTTTCCCGCTTGTTTACTTGCGGATACTTATTATACAAGCCGAACAGTTTGGTTTTCGATTTTCTTTGTCTCCTTTGCGAGGCCGACCAATGCCTTTTCTCAAGTCAAGGCGCCGTTTGAAAATCAAAGCACAATGACTTAGGGGCTTCGAAATCTTTGGATTTTGAGATAATAATACATACATTAATAAATAAATAACTTGGGAGGACCGTAGAATAGCAAGTTTTTGTTGTTTTTGGAGGAGGTGAAAAAACGTGTGATTACAATTATACAAACTCTACCGTACACTCTGAATTTGCTGTACAATCGCAATAGAGACGATACCAAAGTGAATCGATCCCAAGTTCTTTTACATCGTCAGGACAAAGGACCTTTCACGCCGTTTGAAATACAGGTAAGGATGCATTTTTTTTTTTCATTTCTCCTATTGCTATACATTATGAATCAAACGCCAAATGATATATTTTTTTTTCTAAACGTCAAGTCAAAATTCGGATATCAATTTTAATATTTAATATTTTCTGTGAATTTGGGGAATTGTACATAGGAGCTGTCTCGTCGCGAAAAGAGACATTGATCTTGGGGCACGCTTTTTTGATTAACTGCAGCTTTGTGTACAAACAAACGTAGCAACGATTGGTGTAAGCAAAAAAAACCTTGAAAAGACAAATTTGAGAAAAAAAAAAAGTCATAAAAATTTCGATTATTCGCCAAGTTATTCAACGGAGATTTATATAAAGGGCGAGGGGAGGCGATACGAAACGATGCACGCAGGCTTGTTAATCGGTCGAATTTTAATTGTATCGGCACTTGTGTCGGTTTATCTGCGAGCACGCGCGCTCCCAAGATGTAAATACACAGGCATCGACGCGAGCGATAGCGCATACCGTGGAATGTATGAATGTGTGCACAGAAAGTGAAGACAAAAAGTTTGGGTTTTAAGAACAAATGAAAAATTCACTAGCTCATCGACTATCTTTTGCGAAGGGTAGCTCATCCGAAACAGCGCCATCTGCATGGAACAAAAAATCGGCACCAATAGTACCTTGTATCGCAGAATACGTGTATATTTCTCATGGAAAAAATTACTCTCCCCCCATTAAAAGAATAATATACTGTACCGAAAAAATTCATCATAGACGATAAAGATATTACATAAGATATCACAATAAGTCGCTGACTAAAAGTTAAACTAAAACCGTTGATATAATTTTCACCACCGTCGTTTTATTACAAAAACAGCATCTTTATCGGCAATTCATCCCCCCTCCCCCATTGAGTTGTTCCCATGCAGAGGACGCTATTTTAAACTGCAGAGTGTTTGTCGTATCTCGCCGATATTTTATGGACCACAGGCAGACTATCCAGTAGGTATAATAAATGTTATGTTAGCTCGGGAAACCGGTAAACCTTGGGTGGCGGCAAGCGGCATCGATCGTTGGATCAGAGAAAAAAAGGAGGGTTCTGTGGTATGAAAAAAAAAAAAAAAAAAAAAAAAACACTGTGGACCGTGGAGAGAAGTTGGGAGCACGCGGAGCAGCAGACAATGGTGATAAAAATGTCGTTTTCTCTCTATCACTTTGTTTTTTCTCTCGGCTCGTCAATTCATCGACTGCTCGGCTGAAACAATTACACGCCAAAGAAAAAAAAAAAAAAAAAAAAAGAAAAGACAGAAATCAAAACAGTGCGCGCGTGTGTGCGAGCGCACACGATCGGCTCCGCGTGTAAATCTTTCCATTCGCGCATTGAGATTTCGCGTCGCGGAGAGCGTGGAAAAGTTGGACATTCTTCGTACGTGCAATTGCAACGCAGTACTGAAAGAGAGGGAGGTTTCAGGGACTCTGAAAATTCACACGGGAACGAGGTCGCATTGATAAAAGCTCGACGCTCGGTAGCCGCGGAGGCGGTCCTTTTTCTCGGTCGCCCCCAGGCACGCGCTTAGCTGCCGGTCGGTTTTCTTCCTCCCAACCATTGGGGCATTAGTGATCGCTCTTCATGGCCTATACTCCGAGAGCCAAACGCGATAGGCGATCTATTCAGCCAATTGGATATCGTGAGATTACTGCGATCGGCAGCTCGTGTATGCACCGACAAATGAAGTATAGCTCGAGGATCAAGCAACTTCGGCTGGTCCTAATATTTTTTTAGATGCAAGTTTGCTCACTTTAATTGAAGATACTTTTATAATTTATCGATAAAGACAGTCCCAGGAACAATTATAGATAGTTCATGTAGTGCTCAGTTTTTTTAATAATAATTGCAGCGATTTCTCTATTTCTCTCTGTATCTTAAAATCTTAAGATCTAATTTTTGTGCAGCGAAATTATATTACTTTGTGTACTATGCCGTCACATCGATTAAGTTTTTCAAATGAGTCTAGTTAGCAGCTTTTCAACCAACCATGCGTATATTGACAAATTTTTACTAGAACTCCGATTTTTATATTGAAAAAAAAAAAAAAAAAAAAAATGCAAATAATTAACCTACTACTCTGGAAAACAAGGAAAATGGCGCTCAAGGAGTCGTCGCTGAAGCGTCTTTCCTACTCGGAACTGCAGCAGCTGATGAAGCTCGAAGAGAACAGCGAGTCCAACACCTCAGAGTGCTGTCCATCCGTCGTAGAAATGGTCGAGCCCGTAGGTGGACGTAACGTCGAGAACATGTACGTCGAGCTTTACAGGGACGGCGACAACGCGCAGCGCTTTTACGAGATATCGTGTAGGCCCGACGTCATCGGCAAACCCTGCAAGTACATTGATCACAGGCTCAAATCGCAGTCACGATGCGTACAGCTATTCTCGTACTCGTATGCCATTGTTAAAAATGTAAGTGCTCCCTACATTTTAATACAATACGTTATAGGGCCTCGTATCCAATATACCTGTAATGTAACTAAATAGTAGTTAGAAATTAGAAAATTTTTTTTAACATTTATCCATTTATATTAAAATTAACTTTTACATCACCTACCTGATGATGACTAGTTTTTAACAATAACTAACGTACTTGCATTCAATGATACAAATATTACGTTTTTGTTGAAATTCACCAAGTATGTAACACTTTACACTCGTTTTTCCGGTTCTTTTGACAGTTTTAAAACTATTTGATACATGCACCCACCCACACATACTTATTTAGTTATTTATTGTAATTACGATAACTTTTTGTACTTGGCGATTGTTAAATTTTCCATGTATGTAAGGAAAAAAATAATTCAAACGAATTGAATTTGTCACTTTCGATAGACTAAGCGCCCGAGCAACGTGACCAGCTCGCCCCAGCACAACGGCAGCGGCAACCACTACAGCAAGACCAAAAGAGAACAACCGGAAATCGACACGTACCAAAACACCACCGCCAGCACGAGCACTAGCAGTAGTAGCGGCAGTAGCAGCAGCAGCGGCAGCAACAACGGCAACACGAACACAAACACAAACACCTCGCCCTGGGCCCTGGATTACATTGAAGTGCGGAGTGGCTGCGGTTGTCGAATCTTTTCCAAGCGACTACTCAAAATGAGGCTTAAGCTCGGCGACGATCCAACAATTTGGCAAAGTCATACAAAAATTAACAAGACGATCGGCAGGGGGGTGTGACATCGATTACTCATGTAAAATGTTCAGCCAACGGCCAACAATTATTATTATTATCATTACTATTATTATCATCATTACTACTATGAATTATATTAACTATCGAAATATTGCTCTTCTCTTGGCAGATCGTTGTATTATCAATATTTTTTATTATGTTATTGTTGTTGTTTAAATCAGCCCGGTTGTCGTCATTCTGTCCTTTTATTTCGAAAGAAAATTTTTCTCAGCAACTCTATATTCAATGGCATTTTTTTCATTCTCACACTATTCTCCATGCTTTTTTTCTGATTTCGTTGTGCATTAAAGAAGCGACGTGCGGCTTCCAGAGGGAATTTAGATTTTTCTCACGACTGATTGCGTGTGCGTTTCTTTCTTTCTCATCCTTTTTTTCATTTCATTTCTCTTTCTCTCTTCTTCTGGTTTTTCTTAAAACTTTCCTTTGTCCGAAAGGTGATTTTGTGTTCTGTGCGTAATTTTTATTTTCACATGACGATTTGAATAAAATAATTTATGTTATTTGTGTCATCTGGTAAGACTGCCGTTTTTTTTTTTTTTCTGTATGTTTCTAGGATCTGTGTGTGGTCAGTGTCTATATTTGTACTTAAAATAAAAGCGCGTTTATTTATCATTCTTTTAGATTATTGAAATAGGACAAATTATAGATTTTACGTATGATTTAATTATTTCAGTTGCGATAACAGTTGTTTTGGTGCGTGGAGGGAAATTAAAACAATACTATGAATATATAACAAGTAAAAGAAAGGAAGAAAGAAAAATTTAGTTGGAATGTATACCAAAAGTGTACATACTCTCCGAATGTATGTCTTTTCTTTTTAATGAAAGTAGATCACGAAATATTATCATTTTTTAACTTTAATAGATTTTCAAGAAAAATCAAATGTTAGAGTAATTAATTTAAATATACATAATACATNATATATAATACATGTATAATAATTTAAATACATGATAAATAATCCAATGATGAATGTTGTATCATTGCAGATCAAGGCGACAGCCATGTCACGTGTCTGGGACGCCGCGCTAGGACCAGGTGCACCAGAACAGCGAGCGCTCGAGAGTCGAAACGAAGCGCCTAACACCTCGCCATTGCTACAAAAGCAGCAGCAACCCTAACGCGGCGTCGCCGCAAATAAATCCACGCTCGTACGCACAATAATTACTCGCTAATCGCTTTCTGTACATAATTATAAACTCTGAAGGGGCTCAACCACAGCTCGGGAGACCATAGTCAGCTGGACCGGCAACTAATACATGATATTATACCATAGCCCGCGGGTGAAGATCCATACGCAGAAAGGAAAAAAGGAAGCGAAGAGAGAAAAAAAAGGTGGTAAACACTAAAAAACCTAAACATTGATGCAGGAGAGAAGGAGAGAGGGAGAAAGGGAACGTCGCAAACGCCTGGATCGGTATTCCAGATCGGTCCACGCGCTTTTCGAAGCGACGGCCTTACCGCTGGCCCGGCCAGCTACTATGCGAATTGAAGCTATCATCAGCGTAATTGTCGCGGTAAGTATACCGTTATACGTTTTTTTAAATGAAGAAATAAGGGGGTGACCTTTGCAGTTTCCTCTGCACAACAATCCGACGAGGTGTAAATGACGAGTGCAGTGCAAAAAGCACACGCCTTACAATGCGTAACCACTCGGCATTAATTAATCATATACATTATACACGCGCCAACGTACATGACACACGAGCACCGATTCGTTGTGCCCTTCCCCTCCCCTTTCAGCTCCTGCATATCCGTTTGTGCAACAATTATAAAACACAAGTTCGTAACACATCGCGTGGCACGAGAGCCGATGTGAAAAATACACATACTATCGGCTCGCGATCTGCGAAAGCACGCGCTTGTACCAACACCGGTGACTTATCAAAGCCAGCACGGAAAAATTAATTTGCGCGTGCAAAGAAAAAAAAAAAAAAAATCGTCTACTGGCGTCAAAATACCGCCTCGCTCCGCACGATATCTTGATCGCGATCTCGTCACGTCTCGATCCGATCGGCGACATACTTGAGGGGGAATTATACGCAAAAGCACCATGCAATCTGTGCGTACGTATAATGCGCTTTGGAGAGAAAAACACGCGTGCGTGAGTGCGTTAAAAAGAGCGACGCACCGGCGCCGGATAGTGAAAGGTTTGAGGCGCGCATTTGTGCGAATGAACAAAATGGCCGGGTGTAATTGTGTGTGTAGAGCGTTGCAAGTTTGGGTTCCATTTCCGGATCGGTAGGGTAAGCGGTTATTGTTGGCTGGCGCCTGCAGCAGCTCGCCCATGGCAACAGGAGAAAAGGATACTTTGCACCCATTATAGTGTAGCCTGTATTTTCTACACCCTTTATTATTATTCGCATAATTAGGTATCGAGTACTCGAACGGAAATTCGTCGAAGAACACACAAACGCCATCGAGACGACAACCTAATGGACAGAGATCTATAATATATGGGAGGGATTTCATTGGATTGTTAAGGAAATCTGTACAGAGAGGTGTAAAGAAGGGGTGGCTTCAAAAAAGTCAAATTATTTTCCCAATTGTTCAACTCAATCAAAAATGACAATGTTTCGAGGAAGTAATGTAACAAAAATTCTTGCAATAGTAATTTCATAGCAACATGGTGTAAAAAACAGTTTATTACAAAAATGATTATAATTTGCATTTGTAGTAATATTATTTTTTACATATTTTTATCACACCCAGGGAAAAACCTAGTATTATGGTTTTTTTTTTTTTTTTTTTTTTTTATATTAATTATTGAGAAGGAGAAAATCTTCTAAAAGACATCTCTACGAAAAAAAAATTATATCGCAGAGATGGTGTCGGAATCCCGCATACTATGCACGGAAAGACCTTTTTCGTTGAAAATCCCCTACCATAAGCAGTTATAAGTTATTCAGTAAGTGCAGGACACATATACGTATCAACACGGGCGCCCACCGATTAAAAACTCCTTCCCATGGGAGCGGGAGAGGGATAATTGGGAAGATTATTTGTCCTTTGACCATTGACATGACGGATACGGGACACTATCTGGCACTTTGACTGAATACGGTTGTCGGATTTATAAATATGCTGTTCCTCTGCACTGTAATATAATTCAATCCTCACATTTATTTTTATTTTATTATTTGTTACAAATAACATTTACGTCTGTAAGAATCATTAAGATATGAATCATTATGGTCAAGTCTTAAATAAAATCAAACGAAATACATTTACTTTCTTGCGTGATGGAGCCTTTAATTAAAAAATTTTTGATGGGAAATGTTTTGATAAAATATCAATTGTCAATCTTGTGAAATATGTAAATAATATGCATATAAGTAAGAATAGTAATTTAATGACGTACCCAAATACTTTATGGTAATTAAAAACAGACAAGTTACATATTTGAAAAAAAGCACGTTATTGACAGCGGTTTCGTTGCCTAATTATTAATTAATTTATTTTTTAAATGCGCTGCGGAACGGTGCATTTTTCTTCAAAGTGCGTATATCGAAATGAGTTAATTTTCTACATACTATACAAATGCATTTCACGAAATATCAAACTCAATTATATACGATTGAGTGGCGTATTTTTTCACGCCTTATTTATTGAATATACTTTTCACTTTGAGCTGCTCAAACGTTAATTTATTTTTTTCTTTTTTTTCTTCATAAAATTGACCGTAAGAAGAACGAGTCCCCGATACAATCGAAAGTTGGATGAAAGCAGTTGTCACCTGCATAAGCGCTGGAAAGAAAAAAACCATGAGATCGGTTATCGCGGAAAGAGATCGGTAATTTTCCGCGCGAGTTTTCCTAGCGCCAGCCTATCGCGACGGCTCCCAGCGGGTTGGCGGTGCTCGGCCAATCGGCGCTTTTCTCGATTTCCAAGTTGCTAGATCGGTTCACTCATGGCTACCGTTAACACACGAATGACAGCGCATTTTGCAACGGTCCAAGTGTATGTGAGATATCGATGAAATCAACTCTTTTTGCACTCGTTTATTAATTTATTTATTCATCTGTTTACCTAACGATGGTTTTTCATCGCATACGAGTGTGGCAATGCTCTTGGTTTTTAAATACGATCGCCTAAATAGTAGTGTACAGAGGTATATACGTTTACCGATCTACGCGTGAATTACCAATGAGATAACCGATCTAAGCTAACTTATTTCGGAATTCAGAGCGCAATAATCAACCTGCCGACAAACTCAGACTTTCGCGCACGAGTTCACTGTGTATATAAATAATACAAGTACGCATACGCAGCAGCAGAAATAATACAAGTAGCTCAACACGCGTTACCGATCGTTATCGAAGGCGTCGTTTCGGTAGGATTTATGCGCCATTAGAGACAAGGGGATAGGTAGGTACTAACACGATGTATACTTACGCTCTAGCGAGTGAATTTTCATATCTGTGTCCTTCGTTGAGTATTACAGTCTTATGCCACATATTGTAAATAGTTTGTTTTCGTATCGAGTGTCATCGACGCATTTGTACTTGCGTTATTTCTGATATACGTTCACATATGTAAACGTGTGTCCGCATATTACTTGAATCAGTAATTAAGTCACTTTCTTTGCTGGTAATTTTGATTACAAGGATTATTGAGGCATAATATCCGAGAGGTCAGTGTTGGCAAAAAAAAGAACAGACTTGTAATTCGGAATGTTGTTTATGGATAAGTTACAAACGATAAATGTGCGTTTTTAATCATTTCGAAGAAAATAAAATAATGAGACACACAGACTCAAACGTTTCAATTGCAACGGACTAAACTTTGTAATGGATTTAAATTTTAAATTTAATCGGCCACCGTAAACAAGTTTTCAGCCCTCATTAATATTTAACTGTGCAAGTGCGTATATGTACCTACCTCGTGTGTTCTTCGCAATTGTAGGTACAAGAAACGCAATTCTAGCTGCAGCAGCCGGTGTTTAGCTGTAAAAGTTCGTTGCACGGCAAAATGGCGCGATAACGAGGCAAATAACGATCCGATGCGCGGTAAATTCTCGAAAAAGTCGAGATTCATCACAGAGTCGCACTTTCAGCACAGTAAAGATTCCGGTTTTTATCTGCACCACTATCTCGCGGGCAAATCTTTTGGCGATCGCACTGGTATACGAGTAATTAACGACAAGAGCACGTATACGTATGTGTTTCCGCACAAAAAGAAGAGAACGTTTTTTCGATGGAAATCTTTGCATTCGACTCAAAATGTACGAGATGTCAGGTTTTTCATACCTGTGAATATGACACAGCTTTATAAATGTGCTGATCGACATTGCAAAATATTATACAAATCTTATAGTAGACAACTAGCTTATAATTTTTTTTTTTTTTTTTTTNAAATTAATATTATAATTATCTAGTTTTAATTTTTGATAAAATTTCTACAATAATGATTTCGAAAAACTTTAGAACATTATTGAAAATTGTTATCAATAAAATGTTGCTAAATAAAATTAGAAGATTCAAATCACCGATTAATTTTTACTTCTGTTTAGAAACCATCGCTTTGACCTACACCTACACAAATTAGACAACAAAAATTTAAAAGTCATCGAGTTAAAAGTATACTCGGTTTTTTCCCACAGTGTCACGATTAACAAAACAGAAAAATATGATAAACACACTTACCTCCACTGGATCCTTTGGTAAACATTTTCTTAACGATCGCAGTTTTTTCCAAGTATGCGCTGCAGCTGGAGACTTGGTCACAAATCGATTGGAACTCCAAAAACGTGTTATCTCTTGTAAATTTTGTCTTTTTAGTTGTGTCAACATTGGCAGACTGCTTTTGTTCGTCAGTACTTGTCGTCGCCTTTACACTTGAGTCATTTTTGGATGTTTTGTTGCTTTGATTAGTTTTCGGAGATTTTGCTGTAGCTTTCGCTTTGGCCGCCTTAAATGGTTCTGTAAATTGTGGAAATTATTCAAAAAAGTTGATTACACGTAAAATAAAAAATACTAGTATACCTACTCTCTAAATCTGAACCAAAAGAACTTAATACATTAATCATCAATTTATCGCTGATTAGTCTTGATTATTGTTTACTGACCTACCCATAACTTATTAACAATTTTCATTTAAAATAAAAGTTTTCGATTGTTAGAACGTACGAGATTCACAATAACTAGGGAATTAATCAGTGACATAATTTCAATTGATTCCGATTTAAAGAACGAAAAAAAAAAAAAAAAAAAAAAAAAAAAAAAACATATTACCAGCATTTTCGAAATCTGCAAGCTTTTCCAGTATGAGATTTTTATCTGCGTCGCACAGGGCGTCCCAGCCACCTATATCCTCCTGAGGATTCTCGATTCTCTTTGTGGTCGCGCGCTGCTTCGTGAATACCTCGAATATACAAGACACGTGGTGCCAGGCTTTCATCTTGCCCTCACCGAAGGGATTGGCCATTAATTTGGCAATTCGCACCTGATCTTTGTCGATCGGGCACTTGCATTTCTTACACTTTGCTCTGCCCGATTTGGCGCGCTCGACCTCGAAAGGTTTCTCCTCCGCCACCTCTTCGTCCGACATTTTCTGCGAATTGAAAAAAAAAATTAATCGCCACGTAAATATTTTCACCAAAAGTAAATAAAAACGAAAAAATTTGGAAAACAATAATGTTATGACTTTACTATTTGTGAAAAAATTCAGAAGCCAAAAATAAAAAAAGGAGACGTGAATAATTTTTAAACAAATTATGTCATTCGTCACATGTCAAGACACGCGGTGCAATTTTACAAATTTTCACTAATGTAATAATGGTTCGGTACGAAATGAGCCCGCGAACGCAAAAGCGAGAGCATGAATAGCATCGACCCCGTATACTTACTAATCATTTCTCATTCGTATTTTGAACGCTACCTGAGTTACGAGAGCAATTTCAACAATCGCAAGTTCGAGTGCGCTGGATCGATCGACTTTCAGACGTACGTCATAAACGTGCCAATGTGGATTGATTTTCTTAAATGATTTCTTTGAATTTTTCGAAAGCGATAGAGTCACTGCCCTTAAAAAGCAGAGATACGCCAATAAAGGCATACCATTTTAGGAAGTCATTAGATTTTTACGAGAAACATTTGGTTGGATGGGCTACGAGTAATAAAGAGCATAAACAACAAAAACGAGCAGCTGGTGGTAGCAGTCGGCCATTTTGTCGCAAGCGGCAAAAGCAGGAAAAATCGGTTATTCGGTAAGAATGAACATTTATTACGACAACTTGGCTACGTACATGAGTGGGCAGATTAAAGTGGTGGCACACACACACACACACGCGGCTCTTGCGGTCGATAAGAAGTTGCAGATCGGCTTATCACCACCAGCTTGAGAACGTTCCGATGGGCCGAGCTGCGGATCGCGCGAGCCGACCTCCGCTTCGATTCGATTGGCGCATTCGTCGGGCAAAAAAGTGACGATGAATAAAAAAAAAAAAAAAACAGCAACCATATTTTCATTGCTAATTTCAATGCTAATCTCGTCAAAGGAGTGTGGTAATCGCCGAGATGATTGAGACGTAGAAAGATACGCTCGTCGCTGATTCGCTGGAAGTGCGCCTGAGGCTCGATTTATGAAAATTCATCACCACCGGGATTCTCGGTATGCATCTCCACTTTTTTTTTCATACGTGCAATTTTTCAACCATCCTTTATTTCTCTTCAATTTATGCACAACCATGATTCCTCGTAAAAAAACATAAAATAAATAAGTATTGATGAAAAAATGAGTGAAGACTTTTATGTTTCACGTAAATAACGATTGTGCGATTCCATAAAATTTCATAATCCACTTTCATGTAAAATATGCGGAAATATTTGGAAATACTTTACTACGTATACGTTTTGATGTTTAGAAAAATAAAAAAATAAAATAGGACATTTAGAAACGGAAAGATCTTGAGATGCTGTTGTCTGCCCGTATCTTGACCATAACTACTGATTACGACTCAGACCCGTGGGCAAGAGGAAATAAAGAGGAATTTATTTTAATTATTCTTGATAACGCAATCATAAATTACATTTGGCAAATATTGCAGAAAAAGAGTAATTGTAGAAGGCAAAATAGGCAATAGTAAAAATTTTGACAAAGCAACAAATATTATGACTAGAATCAATGTAAAGGTTGGGAGGACGAGAAAGAGGGGGAAGTGCTAGAACTGCCAGCGAGGAGTGAGAAGGCGCCCTGTACCAGAGCGTGGGTGGGATTTCACCCTTATACCATGATTCCACAGGTGGCAGGAAGGTATCAGTGTAGCTCGAAGGTGTTGGAAGTGGGCTATAATAGACAGGCTATCAGCCACCGCCGCTCATTCGTCGGGCGTTCGGCATTCCGCTAAAAACAGATTCCAGAACCGACCGCGGGAGGGAAGAAACATATGGTGATGTAGTTAGTGTGATAAAATGACGGAAACATATCAGACGAAAAATTGTGAAAGTGTGAAGTAAATGTGATAATGTGACGTACAGTATCTAGAACCTTTGTAAGTTCGCGCCCACAACAATTATGTCTTTAGTTTCCCGTTACGTAACGATTTCTTCCATGATGGTGTTTTAATGTTATACCGTATTTAGTGGTGCCATGTATTACATTAACGTTAAATGTTTAAAAAACTTTTTTTGTAGATCGAGACAATCTAGTGCTCATTGTAAGTGCAAGTGCTCGTAAAACCAAATTATAATAGTTAACATTTTTTTCTCGAAAAATTGTAAACATATCAGTTTCAGAAGCGAAAATCGTTTAATACAATACATGAACATTATTAGATCGTCTTACAATTGATCGAATGTTTTTTGTTTATTCATAAACCATTTTATAACTTTTTTTTTTTTATTAATACTATATTTTATATTTTATAATCTTGTTTGAAAATTGATAAAGTAAAACTTTATGTCGCAAGAAATATAAATCTGATGAAATTGGGCGAGCTCGAGCAATCACGTAAATTAATCAGAGTAAAAGAAAAGACCCTCCCACTGCTACGGTACTTAAAATTTAGATTAAACGTTTAATCGTTCAAGTTCAAGCGAATAATTTATGTTTTAGTGCGCAACATTTGGTGCAAAAAGTGCGAGTAAAAAAATCTCGCGTAAAGTAATAAATTGTTTTTTCATACATCTGGAAAAAAAAAATTTTGTAAAAGAAACGATATCGACAAAAGCATTTAAAATATATGAAGTGCGATTGAGGCTAATATAGGATTCTCACTTTTCTTTTTATCATGAATAAGGGATGACAGAAAAACATTTATTTTGTTTAGAGCATCTAGTTACAATCTTTGAGCGTACATTAATATTATGTTGTTTTTTTTAGTTACTGTATGACTAATTGTTTAGTTTATATAACCTGTTTTTTTTTCACGTTGGATATTATAACTATACTATAACATAATAACGCGTAGGAAAAAATATTTCTGTGATAAACATTGAAACTGAATGATATTATGTACTATTTTGAGTTGACGTATGTTTGAAATTTAATGCTGCGTCCTTTTCACAAATGAAAAATACCATTTATACACTTTTAGAATCATTAAATTAACGATGGATGAAACTGTCACACAATGCTCAAAATTTTTTTTTTTTGCAGAGCATTTCATTTCCGGGGTAATGATGAGAAACGCTAGCGCAACCAAAAGGAGTTTGTGTTTCCTGGCTCTATCAGTAGCCTGCATGTTGAGCAATCGCAGGGCAGCCGCTGCTCCTCAACCAATGTCCTCAGGAATGATGTATCGTGAAAATGGATACGATGGATCTATTAAGGTGAGCGTATTTCAATAATGAATGATGTTTACTGTGCGAACTATGCCAACTATTTTACATGAGTATTTCTTCGTTGGCTGGGGTGTGGCTTGACGTTCAAGTGTAGTGAAATAACTAAAGATAATTTATATTATGTCCAAACAGAATTCAGTGGATAGATATGAGGCAATGGAAAGAAAAAAAGAAAGAATCTTCAAAGAAATAAGAAAAATGAGTGAAGAGCAGGAAATTGCTTCTTTTGTGAACGCACAGTTAAAAAACAAACAAGATCAACAAGCTCAAATGTTTTCGGAAGAAGATCCTGAGACACCTCCAGTAGTGCCCGTTGTCTATCGCGATGAGGAACCCCCAGCGGAAAAACGCAACTGTGAGTATTAAATGTTGAATTATACACGAAATATTTCTAAATAATAAGTAAAGTAAATATTAAAAGTGTGCAATTCTTTAGTTACATTTTTTAATAGATTCTGTACTCACTGTGAAATATTAAAAAAAGAAAAAAAAAATACCTGAAACTTAAAATACCCTTATAGTGAGCGAACTAAATACAACCATAAAATTTATTACGTTACTCATTTTGATATGCCCGAAATAAGGTTTTAAAGAATGTTTTTTTTTTTCAGTTGTGGCTCTTTGTCACTTCAAAATTTGCAACATGGGCCGGAAGCGACAACAAAGGTCTGCATCGTAAAGAGAAACGTAATATACTCAGGAGGTCGTTATACATGTTGATTGCACTTCTCTTACATTTTTCAAAATCAACATGCACTGTAAATAAACCAAGGATTCATCCATCCAAGATTCATCTTCTAACTTAAATCGGGAAGCAAAAGATTCCAGAAAATAAGGTTCAACTTAAATATAACTAATAGTATTCTTTTTTCATCGTATTTCCGTTATTGAATTTGATTTTTTGTTTTTGAAGGTTGACTAAACTTTTTTCACATACGGTGTAAGAATTTCATGGAAAGTATAAATATGTGATTCCTAAAATTAAGACGTATTTTTTTATTTAAAAAACATGTTATATTAGAACGAATACAACAAACGTATTGCTTCATTCAATACTGTAACAAAATATTGAATTTTAAAAATAAAATACTAATTAATGGAAGTATTGCGAGCTAAGTTGAATTTTTATATCTTTTAATATTCATTCAACTCGTTCTTATTTCAATATTTCATAACGTGATTTTTTGAAATAATTCGAATGAATCTGATCGTATTAGGTTTAAGGTGATAATAAACCCTGCAATTTTTATTTTCATAATTTTTTATCGAGAAAAAAAAAGAAAAAAATGGAATTTCGGTATCGAACTGAAACTGATAAACTTTATTGTACTTAATTTGATGATAAACAAATTTTTTATTCTATATTAACCTAATGCTTTTATTTTCCATGGAAGACTTCACAAATTATGAAAGTTTAACATTTATAATAGTAGCTGTTGCTTCATTAATATTTGTTAATCAATAATCATTTAAATAAATTAGTTTTCAATTTTAAATTTGATGAGCTCCTGTATTTCGGGTACAGTAGTAAATTGCAATCGAGAATGATATTAACAGTATTGTTTAATTTTTAGGTAAAAAAACCTTTGCAACGCTTCGTAAACATTTTATCTTTGAGATGAAACTTCTGATCCATTGTTGACGACTTTACTAGTACTCTGCTGAAAACTTTGACGAAAAAAATTTGACTAAACAACTAAAGTGAATCACAAAAAAGTTTATCAAGAATGAAATTGTGAATGATTATTAATAATTTCATTCTATGAGGAATTTCATGATCATACATGGAACATATATATATACGCATAATGGAAAGTAACAAGTGTATACAGGTCCAGAAAAATAATAAAACTAATGATAAAAGTAATAAAACTGTCAGTATTGTCTGCGTAAAAATACAACTAAGATTGAAAAAATAAAAATAGAATAAAAAAATGTGCATTAAAGTTTTTTTTATTTATTTTTTTTTTTTAACAAAGAAACATAATGAATTATTAACATGTTGCAAGGCTGATAAAACAACCTTAATATATTTATATTGTTAAATGAGTGGAAAAACTAAATTAAAAGAAAAAGTGAAAAAAGAATGTGCAGCAGTAAAAAATTGTTTCAATGTTCAAAATATCATGTAAGCATGAGCCACTTGCACTCTTTATTGTTTATTGTTAACTTGTGAAAATTGAAAAATTTTTTGTGAGTAAGAAATCGATTGTCTGGCAACTTTTCAAGTCGTTGTATTTATTGTATCAATTGCATTACTTTATTTTTTAAGGTTTCACTACGATTATCAAGCATTGATAATAAGTATTTATAATAACCAAAAAAAAGTAGTATTTATTAGTTATAGCAAAAAAAAATTTTTTTACATCAAGTTTAAAAATATTTGTAAACTCTCTAAATACTGGTACTTAGGATTTTAGTGGGGGTTCTAAAATTTGAGGTATTCAATTCATAATTATGTAAATAGAAACTTAAATAATAGTTATTATCATGTATTAAAATTGAATTTTAAATGTTTTCTTATCATTATTTTAATTTACCTGACTCATATCCACTACACTGAAAATAGCTTGTCTAAATAAATCAGTTCTTTGTGAATGACCACTGTATATGTATAGCAACTACTGTAATTTACTGAAAACTTTAGTCATTCTGTATAATATATTTTTAATAAGTAATTCATTTCGCTCAAAAGTTGTTCTTTAGGTTCAGAAATGTTTGGCTAACGACAGAGGTATACTGCTTATATGACAGATTTAATGACATCAGGTCGCTTTAGAAATTTTTTAACAAGTATTTTCTCACCACTAATGTAATAAACAAGTTACAGCAATGCTGGTTTCAGTTGCTCACTTGTCGGAGCTATTAATATACACAATAATGTGTACTGAATCTTACAGTATCTTAAATGCATTTGACAACTGGTGTGTATTTACAGTTTTTGAACTGTCACACAGTTCAAAATATACATCTGAGTCTTAATAAATAATACACTGGGTAATCGCGATTATTTCATCCAAATTTTACATTTACACAATTGACAAAAAAAGGATGGATTGGAAAAAGAGCAAAGAACTGCAGTGAAATGTGTAGCGAACTCTCTACGGTCATATTCTGGCAATCTTTCAAATCAAGATAAATAAGTAAAAAATGACCTATTTAAATCTAAGCTTAAAATGAAAATGAGATTAAAAAAACTTCAAGTATCCATGATGCAAAATCTCATCAGTCACTTTTATTGCAAACCATTCAAGTTAGTATGCAAAAACAACTTGTCCTTGTTATTTGTAAGCAATTAGAGAAGATCCATACTTTTTAAAGTTTACTGCACTGATAAAAAAACATTACATGACATACAAACAAGTATACATTATCAAAAACTAGTGCAAGAAACATTCAAAATTTGAATCGTTTATAACCTCGAAAAAATTTATTAGGGAATGATAATAGCACGATAAGGTCTTACCTGACATAAACGGTCAATCTGTCAATCGTTTTCAAAACTAATTTTGCTGCCTTTTCATTTGTAATACTAAAGTTTAAATTTATTACTGTTTACACGAATCTCCACACTTGAAAACATGCCGACAGTTGTGTTTGTTGTTTGTGCACATTTTTTTTGGCATACTATATATAGATGTAACTTTCTTACCTACGGCGTGCTTATAACACCTAATGATGGTAAACAAGACTATTCGTCTGTTGATAAGTAAGTGTTCTAACTCGACTATAACGATGATTGCTACATTATCGATCAATGTTCTAATTAATTTTACACACTGCTTGGATTCGATATTTTCAAAAGTTTAATTTATTTATTGACCTTTTATTGATAAATTAAATAAATGATATATATATATACTATATCCTCCTGA
>NW_019379491.1:1942896-1957527 GCF_000648655.2 Copidosoma floridanum | reverse complement strand
TACTCGCACGCGATAACAAGGGCGCCGTGGGCGCGTGCTCGGTTATTTTTGAATGTGCGGGAAAAAGAAAGGGGGAGGTAACGAGCAGAGAGAAATCGTTCGGTCTCTGTCTTACTAACAGGAGACCATATGCCCTGGCGCGCATTGTACAGCGATGCGTGATTTCTAACCAATAATAATTCTCTCTCTCGGTTTCTGGCGTAGTAACCGTGTACGCGCTCGATTGGTGTTTTATTTTGCCTCAAATAAAGGCAGAAAGACTGATACATCAAATCTCCGGGATCGGTAGAACAAAGTCAGATATTTCATATTGAATAAAAGTCAGAGATAGTTCGTTAAATATTTTCGAGATAAAAGGCAGCAAAAATATTTTGGATGAGCGGACATTCGATGCTCTATCTGGGGCTTGCCACGGCATTTGTTTGCGCGTAGGGCAAAATGTGGGAGGATTGGAAGTTATTGTATCGGTGGACGAAGGCTGTATTCATGTAATACTATAAATGTCGAAGGTGTGTGGCAGATATTTTTGGAACTTTTCGCTGTGGCTTGCACAGTCATGTAGGGCTTGTGTTCGGACGCGCAGAACTGTTTAGGTGCCCAGCACACCATAGTGCTTTGTGTTTGAGCACGTTTGTGTGCACCGGGCCGAGTGACTAGAAACGACATGTGTTCGGTCGGTCTAGGTTAACTCTCTAAAGACTTCTGATATTTGTTATGTTTTAGGATTCCTGATTGAAAACGACATTTTTTACTTGCTGAATTTTCTCGACCTTAAGGGCGGAAAACTAACACTACCAGGAGATCTTTTTAAGGAAGATTTCGAAAATGGAAATTCTGCTCAAAATGAACCCAGGTTATTTGTAAAGTCGGTCAATGTGAATAAGACAGTTGACGAGATTAAGTCAGTTTATAAAACGTCTGATACTGATGCTCTAAATGCCATCGGTAATGGCAGAAAACGTGACGAGAAATTTAAGTTAGACAGAAAGGCAGGCATTGAGAATACGTCGGAAAAACGAGCAGAAACCGTTTTCAAACTAAGCACAAGCGAAACCCCGCGAATAAGTATAAAAAAAATAGAAACGGTGCCAAATAAATATAAATGGTCAAAGGCAGTGCTTGAACGACAGTCGACGTCAGACGAAAATAAATTTTCAAAAATTACAGAAAACAGACCAACGCAAAGACTGGAAAACCTGATGGCCGAATTCGACCATATGTTCAAAGGACAGGAGGAAGATAATAGAAAGGCTGCAGAGGAGAGAAAGAAGACGGAAAAAAGAGGGCAGGAAGGAGAGCGGGCAAGGGAGAAATTTTATGCGTTCCTATAAAATTACGACCAAAGGCTGAATATGTGGAATGAGAGGCTTGTAAAACTCGAGACATTGGCCAACTCCAGTTCCCTCTCATTTTCCACGTCAAGACCCAAAGGAAATCAGATTGAGTCAGAAGGCCTGCCAGAAGCTGCTGGAGGCCGACCCATGAGGGCGGCATTGACAGCGTAATGACCCCAGGATCACCTTCAGTACTTCAAACTGCGACGACTGGGACCATATGGCCGATGGATACCCGAAGGCTGGAACCGGGCTTCATAAGTGCTACACTTGTGGCACTTTTGTAAATGACATACCAGCCCACAAGAAGTACAGTCCAAGATGTGGTGAGCAAATTAAGTCAGATTCATGGGATTTTAAAAGGCAGGGGCGTGGAAGCCGAGGGCTTAAGATGGCCGCAGACGTGGTTATAGCAGTGGCCGCCTAAGTTTCCGAAACTTAAGACATAAAAGGGACTCTAGCAATATCAGAGATGAAAAAGACATCAAAAGGCAGAAAGTGTCTGATCAAGGCCGTAATAAAAAAAATAAAAAAAAAATAAAAAACTCGTTGCGATCGAATAAAGGCGAGTTTCTGACGTTGATCGAGCCCCTTAAAACTCTTTTTCAAACTCTGCGGATTGGGTAAATAATTTAGATTTGGATGGAACTAATAAAGTTAAATTGATCGCTGGTTAAGGAGCGACCGACCATTTTACTAAGTTCAAAAAATCATTGAAAAAAAAAAAAAAATAAATAAATAAATAAATAAATAAATAAAACTTGTCAAAAGAAAAATTGGAAAATTAAATGTACAAACTCAAACTCATCCGCAGATTTCAGAACGGAGGGAGTGGGAAGGATGGTACTTAGAAATGGTAAAAACGAGGTTGAGTTGAACGGAGTAGTTTGTGCTCGGGACTTGGTCGGGAATTTACTCTCCTTACAAAAATTTGCTGACATGGGTCTGTCCATCTGTTTAGATGATTAAAAAATTAGCTTTTTCGATCCTGTTACAGAAAACGTCTGGATATAAGGAATATACCAAAAATCGTACTGGATAGTCAATTTCATAAGGTCTTATAGTATAAGAAAGTTTGACCAAAGACAGATTGGAAGTAATAAAAGAATGAAAATACTAACAGTAGAGTCAGAAGCACAGACTGGTCCTGAAAAGTATGTGATGGAATACAGTATAACTGATGAGTTAGGAAGCTCGATTAGAATGACTGAAAAAGGTGACAGTTCTTTGATATGTTCTTGATGCAAGGTAGGAAGTTTTACGATACCGGAATAGTAGAAACTGAGTTAATAAACGAAGTGCAGAGTTCATTCTCTAAAAAATATGAAATATTTAAAGACAATAACGGGGCTATGCTGTGGCATGTCAGGTTGGGACAAGCGTCACTAGAATATCTCAGGGAATTGCAGAAAGCATACCCGGATATTAAAAGTCTGAAGGAGGCTGTCTTTAGTGATACAACAAGGACGTGTGACGTGTGTCAGAGAACAAAGTCTCAAAAATTGCCTTTTCCCTCCGTGCGAGAAGGATCAGCCAGACCACTTCAGATCATCCATTCAGACACAATGGGAGTAATAAGTCCATCATCTTTTCCGAAAAGGTACAGATATATATCTGTATTTATTGATGACTTCTCGAGATTTGCCATGGCATACCCGATGAAAAACAAAAGTGATACGAGTGAATGCTTAGAAAATACGCGTACAATCGCACTCCGCATCCTTTAAATAATATGGAAATCACTTTGGCGAAGCTTGTGCCAAACAAAAGGATAGATATAAGTCAGATAAAAAGATTTGGTTGTGTCTCCTATATGAGAGTTCAGAGAAATACAGACACAAAATTTCAGGCCAAAGGGAAGAGAGCATTTATGGTAGGTTACACCCCCACAGAGTATCGGCTACTTTGTTCTGACGAAGGAAAATTCTACGAGAGCAGGGACGTCAGATTCAACGAACGTTTTGTATATGGAGACGTATATGGCAAAGGTTCGATTAAAAACTGAGAGAACGTGACAGTAGATATAAAACTAGATGAGTGGTTTTTGATCTTCGAGAAAGAGAGGGAAGAGATGACAACATCGGAGGGAGAGCCTCCAGCCGTACGAACAAAACCAGGAAGGCCGAAAAAGTCAACAGCGTTAGAAGCAAACGTGGCAGAAACGAACCTAAAGTGTAAAAATCCAGTTAGAGATGTCAGTTTTGTGGGTTTGGCTATTGCTGACGATCTCATAAGGAATCTAACCTTTAAAAAATATGATACATATATGGCAGATAAAGATACGTCTGCAGAAGATCTCACTCACTACCTGCTTCTGGCTGAAATAAATGAAGACCCGTCTTCATACAAAGAAGCAATAAAGGCAGCAGATCGGGAAGGCTGGATTCGAGCGATACAAGATGAGCTTGATTCAATGGCAAAAAATGATGTATGGATTCTCACATACAGACCTGTGGGGCTTATAAACGGCAGACGCCCAAATATAATTGACTCCCGCTGGGTACTTAAGAAAAAGAGGGCAGAAAAAATACAAGGCACTGCTGGTAATTCGAGGATTCAAAGACAAAAATGAATACGATTTGACAGAAACTTATGCCCTGGTATCGAGACTGACCTTCATCAGAACGGTTCTAGCTCTGATAAATAAACTTAATCTGAATACATGCCAGCTAGACGTAAAAACAGCTTTCTTGAATGGTACTCTTGATGATGAAATATATATGGAGATACCAGAAGGTTTGAACTGCACAGATCAAGAACGTCAGAATAAAGTCTGCAAGCTGCAAAGAGCCTTGTACGGGCTAAAGGTCAGTCCTAAAAAATGGCATGAAAGATTTTCAGAAGCAGCTATTAAAATAGGTTTGAAGTCACATATTTTAGAACCATGCCTGTTTACTTGGCACGAGGCAGACAAAATTCTCATTTTAGTTATATATGTTGATGATATGATTATTGCAAGTAATGATCCAAATCGGTTAAAGTTTGTTAAAGAAAGTCTGCTAAGCGAATTTGAGATGACGGATCTCGGTGAAGTAGAAGCTTTTCTAGGTATCGAAGTCAGAAGAGACAGGGAGAGGCAGGTCCTAACCTTGACTCAGACTGATTATATAAATAAAATTTTGGCTAAATTGGATTTGAAAATTCGAAACCTGTAAAAACTCCCATGGTCACTGGACATATGTTGAATCAACAAAGGAAACAAAGAGAACAATCTGAAAGGCTGGATGATTTAAAGGAGACAAAATCGACAGAAAATGTTTCCTACCGAGAGGCTGTGGGCTGTCTATTATACGTGTCTAACACTGTACGTCCAGACATCAGCTATGCTGTAAATGTACTCAGTTGACATCAGATTGAAGATTGGAACATGGTAAAAAAAGTGTTCCGGTACTTGGCAGGCACTAAATCTTTTGGGCTAAAGTTCTTAGGAAGGCAGGACAACTTGGAAGCCTTTTTGGATGCTAGTTTTGGTGACTGCAAGGGCTCTCTGACTACGAGTGGGTATGTCATCAAACTCTTCGGAGACTCTGTAGCCTGGAGAACTTACAAGCAGACCTACGTAGCATTGTCAACATGTCAGGCCGAATACGTGGCACTAAGTGAAGCATGTAGAGAATTAATGGGAGTAGACAACTGTCTCAAAATCATCCTTAACAAAACCTTTTGTCCAGCTGACCTATGGTGCGATAATAAGGCAGCGGAATTAAATTCAAAAATGAGTGGAAGCGGGAAATTGTGGCATATGACAGAAATTCACGAACATTATGTCAAAGAATGTGTGACTTATGGCAGAGTAAATGTAAGGTGGTTGAGTACCAAAGAACAAACGGCAGACATTTTTACGAAACCCTTGCCCATCGAGCTCCACGAAAAATTCAGAAATCATATCTTTAATGAAGTCTGTAATTAAAATAAATAATTAATATGATACACTCTGTTTCAGACAAGAAGTCAGGTGCTCATCGGATGACCATGATCCCTGGCCTATTTGACCGTTGTTACCAGCGCCATGGTAAATCGATATTAAAAATATTAATACCATGTGACTTAAATTTATATCTATTTTTGTATAACTCTTTAGCTATCTCAAGTCGGGAGGGAGTGTTGAAGTGCACGACTGTATCGATAGGCTGTAGGCATGCGTGTCTGCGCGAGCGTATGTGTGTATGTGTTAGAGGAGAAGCACGTACAGCGCCAGTCAGGGGTGAGCCAGTTCTGATTTGACCGTAGTCAAGTGCACACGTATAACATTTAGCTCTCCTTTGTATTCTATAAGTCTGTGCATATAGAAAGTCAGTTATAGTCAGTCATCAGTTAGTTTTTGTAAAGTCAGTTAAATAAATAATTTTGTAAAATAAATTAATAAAGTCGTCTCCTCATTTTCCTCATCTAAAACCCTTCAGATTATGGGCCCAGCACGCTTCACCGCGCTTTTTCTCTTTTGTGCGTTTTACTTTTTCGTGTCCCCGGGAGGAAAAATGGTGAACAGGAAACCAGCTCTGGCGGAGGAGAAGAGCGAGGAGATCGCGCTTTCAGTTGAGGAGGAGCTCACGGTGACCGGGACTGAGGGTGAGGCCGCGGCGATGGTGTTGCCACCAGGATCTCCCGAAGCGACAAACACAGCTTAATTTGAGGTTCAAAATGTCGGTAAGTGAGAGCAATATAATTAAGTGTTTTGTATCGAATCTCGGAGACAGAGCTACGGCGAGAATAAGTCAAAAAGAAGAAAAGGTCAGCGAGTTCCTAGAAGAACTCGGAAAAAATAAGACTGTCTACTCGCACGCGATAACAAGGGCGCCGTGGGCGCGTGCTCGGTTATTTTTGAATGTGCGGGAAAAAGAAAGGGGGAGGTAACGAGCAGAGAGAAATCGTTCGGTCTCTGTCTTACTAACAGGAGACCATATGCCCTGGCGCGCATTGTACAGCGATGCGTGATTTCTAACCAATAATAATTCTCTCTCTCGGTTTCTGGCGTAGTAACCGTGTACGCGCTCGATTGGTGTTTTATTTTGCCTCAAATAAAGGCAGAAAGACTGATACATCAAATCTCCGGGATCGGTAGAACAAAGTCAGATATTTCATATTGAATAAAAGTCAGAGATANTTTGTAAATGAGTTGTTTTTTATTTTTCATTGTTATAGCTTGCTTGAAAATGGTTGTCAATATACAACCGAAACGTTGTACACACTTTGGACTAAGAATAAACTTTTCGAAAGTATGCCATAAAATTAATTTACATTATTTACTTGAACAACCTGTTTTAGTATAATCATTAGCATGATAATATTATGTCAGGTAATTATATCCAAGATAAATGTCACCATGCAATTCTGAAATTCGAAGAAGCGTCTGAATATTCCTATAGGACTTAAGCGCAGAAATCCTGAAGAAATTGGATATTTTTATTAGACTTCTCATGGGAATTCTTATGGCAGTTGTTCCCCATGCAGACAGGTATTGCAATCCTTATAAAGATCCTTATCACGTGACTGTCGACAGAATACGTCGTGATCTGATTGGTCGTGAGTGACGAAAGGCGGTACATTAAAATGTACATATGAGATTAAGTAGACAAGCGCTTGCTAATCGAGGTCGTTTTATTTGTTTGGAGTTAAATTTATTTTTAAAATTTAATCATTCGATTTAGATTAAGTAATTATTAGAAATATGTATAATCAANATATCGTCTCGAAAGAAATCATGTATGAATTTTTTTGCTAGATTTAGTAGATGTTTTTGTTACACTCATCATTCAAGATATACTGTTATCATTGATAAACAATCGTTACAGCAGCTGTTCTCCATGCAGATAGGTGTTTTAATCCTTATAAAGATTTGAGTATTGTAGGATACAGAAGAAAAACTTGAGACGAGTATCCAAAAGTCTTAAACGACAGTTCCCACATTTGTCACATAATGATAAAATTTGTTCCAATTGTAGGCTAGAACGTGTAGGTACAGAAATTGTCACATCCACGTATACAAGAGCCAAAAATACACACGATGCACCAATGAACGAATTTCGTGAGCATTTTGAAGAGCAAGCAAAATGTATTGACACCAATGAAAAAGAACATATGATTTCTCAGAACAGTACTCCATTAGCAAGAGAGCTTAAATTAGAAATGGTGTTATGTGGTTTAAAAGAAAAATTCTCTACATTAGATTTGTATGATTCACTTAAATTGCGTATATTGACAATCGCTCCAGAGTCTTGGAGTCCCAAAAAATTGCTATGGAGTTTAAGTGTGGTTGGAAGATGGCCAAAAAATCAAAAGATTTAAGAACTGGATGCGGCGTATTAGCAGAAACAACAGCTAAAGGTGAAAAATTATTACTACTAAAAACTGTTACTAATGTAACGCAGTTTTATACTGATGATAAAAACAGTCTAGTGATGCCTGATACAAGAAATGTAGTGTCTGTGAAGACTCCAGAGGGTCGTCTTTTGGTACAAAAAGTACTTATGCTTGTAGACTAAAAACAGCTGTATATTTTGTAGAAAGAAGATACCCTGAATTTTAAAGTAAGTTTTAGTTAATTTGCCCAATTACAACGAAAACAATGCATCCTTGCAGGTAACCCTGGAATTGATTGCGTTTGTATATGTATTGTTCATTACAACGTTAAACTAATGCTTGATGTTATTAACCTTGAAAAATTGACCAAAAATTCTGATAAAATCTTAGTTACGTACAAAGACTATTTGAAAGAAATTACTTGTGGAAAGTCAACCATCAATTGCTTACTTACACAAAGCTCTGAGTGCTCCAATATAGATACGTTTTCCGATTTCTTAAAACAATTGAAATATGATAGTTGTATCGATAGTGTTCAATTCCGCAACTGGTTATCAACAGATAGATCCACTTTTTAAACTCAAATTATCGACACAGAAACATTTGTGCAAGAATTATGTGGTAAACTATTACTTTTAAGGCCTCATTCATTTATTTCTAAACAACAAACGCAATTCTTCAACGAAAGAAAACATGATTTACGCTGAGGAGAAATTCTTATTGTACTGGACTTTTCATAGAATTACAAATTTATAGCTCTAGATGCATCACAGGTGTTTCATTTAAACAATACACAGTGTACTATTTTCCCTGTGATATGCTATTATAAAGTTAAAGGAAATTTGAAACACAAAAGTTTAGTCTTTTTATCCGATAGTTTTGCAGCATGATACTGCAGCTGTATGTACAATACAAATGAAATTAGTACCATATTTTAAAAAAGAATTACGTGCAACAAAACAATTTATATTATTGACAGGGTGAAACAATACTTTAAAAATAAGTTTTCAAATGATTAACTTAATACACCATGACCAAGATTTTCTTGTACAAGCAAAATGGCATGCACATGCCACTGCCCATGGAAAAGAAGCTTAGGATGGCATTGGAGCCGTATTTAAGAGAGAAGCTAAAAGGTGTAGTCTTCTGGCCAAATCAACAGACGCCATTTTATCACCCCAAAAAATGTTTAATTGGGCTACACGAAACATTGATAATATAACAACTATGTTCTACAGTACACAGGAGCAAAAAAATATCAAAGACAGTTGGATAGAAGATTTAAAAAAGCTATTGCAGTTCCTCAGATATCAATTAGCCACAGCTTTACGGTAAAAAATAAAAGTTTTTTAGTAATCAAAAGATATGATGCCACAGAGAGTTGTACAATTCCTTATAGTACATGAAAATTATTTTTTCTGATATAACACTGCTTGTGACTTTCTGGAAATTGCTCAAATAGTTCTCAATATACAGTTTTTATAGAGACAAAAAAAATAAAATTTTCATTTAATCTGTAGAATGACGAAAAATATCAATAAGTTATTTTTTAGAGGTTCAAAGCGATATTTTTCTGACAGTAAAACTAATTATTTTTACGATCCATCAGATCTACGAAATGTAAACAATATTTGCATTCTGAGGTTAGAAAAGCAATTATTCAAAATCTCGCAAACAATTATGATGAAATGATTTTCTGTAACCAAAGATTCAAGAAATTTTTCTATTCTTTCGTTCATTTATTTTTTATTCTTATCAAAATAAAATTTATACATACTTTTGACGGTTAAAAACACAATGGTGTAAGCTAGCATCTCAATTTTAGTAGAAGTAAGTCGATCAATTAAATATAGTATACAGTAACAGTTTGTCCATGATATTCACTGTTTCGCCTACTTGATACTCACAAAAATAAACATAACTTAATTTTAAGGTTATGTCAAAAAAGTAGTGCAATAAAGAAACTATTTTTTAAAGTTAAAATGAGCTACTTACTTTCAATACCGATATCAGTATCAGTTAATAGCGAATGAGAACTATTGAGTTGACGTGATTTTAAGGTTATTGTTGATATTCAAAATATAAATTGAAGTCTAACATTAGATTTCATAATAGTAACCAGTACAGACCTATTTACTCATGAAAAAAGTACTGAAATGTATTTTTTTCTGTAATCATTTGAGCGATAACAAGGTTCACACTAAATTTAAGCCTCCATCTTGGATTACAAAAATAACTTTGGGTAAAATGCCCATCAGCATACGAAACTATAAGGTTATACTTTTATTTTAAGCCCAAATTCGTTTCCATTAACTCAATACAATTTTGGACAACATTGGGTCGTCGCTTAACAAAGAATGCCCGTATTTCTTTATTATATAGTAATTTTGAGTGGATTCAGCCTCAAACCCCCCTTCATCCCCCTCGAAATACCTTGTTATTCGTTTGTTCGCTTGTTGTTTTGTCTATTTAAATACATCCCCCATGCGTCCCCCACGCGTCCCCCTCCAATCCCTCTCCATCTCCCCCATTCTCACCTTACTTCTAAGCAACCTCAACAGTTTAGAAAAATGATTGTGTTTTTTGGGGTAGTTATTTTGATTGCGGCAACCAATTCAAGTAATGTACAAGAGACTCATATATAGAAACGATATATTTTTAAGATGTCTTAAACTTGTATGATAGTACAATTGTTTATAATAATATCCTGTAATAACGAAAAAAAAGCTATTCGTGTACTAAAATAACTATTTATTTCGAAAACATTGTATATTCTGAATTTATAAATTGTGAATTTTCATGTCTTTTTAAGTTTTCAAACCTTGAAAATCTTTTTTCACATTTGGTACAAATTTGTTTAATTTCAAATTTACCGTGAATTTTCATATGTCTATTTAAATGTGTTGATCTCTTGAATTTCTCGTTACAATACATGCATGTAATTATTTTTCCTAAACTGTGTTCGTTTTGATGTCTAACATAATTTTGTTTTAAAGTAAAAACAATTTTACAAGTATCACAAACGTATAATAATTTTCGATGTGTCTTTTTATGTTCCATTTATTTTTCAGGGTTCAAAAATTTTGTTTTGCATAAATTGCCGGTAAATAAATCTATTAAACAGAAACATAATTTTTTATTACAAGTTGTATTTAATCAATTGTGTAAGTTCAATGATATATNTTTCAATTCATGGTGTCAATTCATTGTAACTTTTTTTGTATTAATTTTTATTACGTTTTCAAGGAACCTGTAAAATATGTGTGTGTGTTTGAAAAAAAAACAGGTGATAAGTTTTTCTGAATTTTTTATTTTTTAAAATAAAATTCACACAATTTGTAAATATACAAGCTACGCATAACATTATGAAATATAGAACATTTGTAGATGGATCAAAAATTTTTTACCCTTAACATTTTTTAAAACATTTCTCAATGTGGATAATGTGGATGGATGAGTATCTAAATTTTTTTGAATTATTAAAAAGTTGCGGACCAAACAATATTTTGTAATTCAAATCTATTTTCAGCTTCAATTTGAACGAAGATAGTATTTGGATTTTTAAATCTCGAAAGGGCAACATATAACTGTCCATAAAAAAATAAAGGTTTTTTAACATATAATTCTATAGAATCAAAACTTAGACTTTGAGATTTGTTAATAGTCATCGAAAAAGCTAATACAAAGGAAAATTGTTTTCTGTACAAAATAAATGGAAGTGATGATGAACTACTTGTACTTAATGTTATTTTCTGAATAGAAACTTTACATTCTTTTTTGTCACCCATAATTATTTCTGCTTATATGTTATATTTAATTAATTTTGTGACTTTTAACCTTGTACCATTACAAACGCCATCGGAAATACTTAAGCTTCTTATTAACACGACTAAAGCATTGATTTTTAAATTTAACTCGTGTGATGAAAGTCCTTCTCAAATATTATTTAAAAATTCTTTTTGAAAGTTTATGTAAATATTATCGTCTGTTTTATCAATACCTTAATGAGTAGCATGGTCTATTATATCTATCTCATACCCCCGCAGAAAGTAAGACTTTGTTCCCTGATTTCGGGGAGCAAAGTGCTACATTCCTCCCAGGTACAAAATCGCATGTACTGCTCCTAGAAAAAGTATTGTGCCATCCTCTGCGTGGTCGCCAAAATACTTTCCCTAATAAGCAGTAAATGCGATTTTTACCAGAGAGGTTATGTTGCACTTTTCTCCCTCAAATCAGAGAAAAACATCGTATTTTCAGCGGAGAAAAAGAAAAAATCGTACACGGGTTTCGGGAACAAAGTACGGCATCATCTCCCGGGTGTTTGCCCCCCTTGCCTTCGTCTCGGGAAGCAATTACCCACCCGGGAGGAAATGCCGTACTTTGCTCCCTTGGTGCGTAATATACTATTCTCTCCTTTCGTGTTATCTAAAATTTTTTTGTTCAAAAAATAAGTGTAATCATTATGGGACGTTAATATCACATTATTTATTAAATAACTATTAACATTACTAAAAATTTTGGAACATACATCTTTTGTTTTCCACTGTTCAGGTATTTTAAAACAATCTATTTTTCTATTACCAATATCCAATAAAAATGACGAAAATTTTATGTCTATTGATCTAATATTTGTTTTTAAATGTAAAATTTAAAAAACGTTTCAAGTTTTTAAGTATTTAATAGTCTCTTCTATATTGTTACGTTTGTTACCATTATTACGTACGATAGTGTAAAGCTACGCGTGCATGCACCCCCGCTGGCCTCGGCCCAAAAGGGTAGGGGAACAGAGAAGATAAGGCATATGAAGGGAAACGAAGCTTCAGAGTAAAGGGGAGATTAACTAGAGACACGAGAGCAGAAGGACTAGGCCTGCGAGATTGGGACACGCGCAATTTCACTCAAATGTAAGTAATTTTAATAAAGCATAAGTCAACCACAAGTCGGCCTATTATTTATTCCCGCACCGTAAAACCCACGTAACAGCTGTTGTCAGAAGTGGGATGCAGACAAAATCTTTTACGGTTTGTCGCGTGTACGGAAATCACTTAGTCTCGAAGAAAAACATTTATTTTTCTCTTTTAATAAATGTAATAAAATTAAGAAGAAAAAAGGTAGTATATCGCTCATCGTAAAGTGAAAAAAAAGTGACAAAATTGTCAGACGCAGAATTCAGTGGTCCAATCATCACAATAGAAGAAATCTAGAGAAAGTTGAAGAAGAGGGAGAAAGAAATAATCGAAAAATTTATCAGCACTGCTACCAGACCAGTACAGAAATAAAAGAAGAAACTGTATATCAAGCCAGTGGACCAATGTACCAAAATACTAGGACAACTACCAATTACTGCAGCCAGGAGAATACGGCAAAAAGGGATCACGATATGCCGAGCCTGTACAGCAGCCAAAGACGGAACACGAGATACATCATTTAAAAGTAGGAAATAACAGGGAAAGCGAAGGCAGGTCAACTCATAGGCGGATCAAAGGCCAATTCATGGATATATACAGGATCATTATTATACTGACCATTGTGACAGGAATCTGGTAAGTAAAATTTCATTGTTCTGATACACCACACCTATAACCCCCGAGGGAAATACGCGCCAACAGAGATAACTTCTATACATCGNTGGAGTACCACTAGTATATATATGTATATATATATAATATTCGCTCCACGCGCCAACCCCCCGCCCTTGTTGTGTTATAAGTATAATTTTTTCAAAATAAGCTTTGCAGTAATATTTTATAAAGCCTTATAAAATGATAAAATTGATTGTTAGTATGAAAAAAATATTTTAAAGTATACTTGACAGATTTCGGAAGATTACGGCATTTTCCGAAAATACTCGGAAATACATCTTCTACCTTGGGAAATTATTACTGGGCTGCTTTCAAGGAAATATGAAAAACAAGCTGCTAATTTCAAATAAAAGTGGTAAAGTTTATATAGAAAGAGAGATGTGTCCTTGATTTTTTTTTGGTGAGCTTTATTATTCCTTCTAGTGGCCCCCTTTTTTGAATGAGCAGTCTTTCCTGTATGTGTCAACAGATATTTCTAGAATCTCGTTCTAAACTCTTACAACTATATCTGCCCCCTGCGCGCTCTGCGCACCAACCCCCGTAATTACAAATATAGATTTACAAAGTATGAAAAAAAACACGAATTATATCAATTGTTACTTAAAATTGATGTATGTAATAAATGTAGATTGATCATAATTAATTACATGAATTTTTAACAATCATTTTTTATTTTCCCTGACTAATGCCAAATTTTTATGTATTTAAAACGACAACGTATTGAAAGATTACAAATATCGTCAAAATTAAAAAGTTACGATATTGTTAGAATTACAAATTAATTTTGTTTTAACAGTATCGTTAGTTGATTGTTTTTTTTCTTTGAATTTTTTATCACTCAAATTTTGGCCCATTGGTATTTTTTTCTTTGTTTACTTTTACTTCGTTAAATTCATTTTAAAAAGTTTCAAAATATCTAAACGAAAATGTGACAGTGAATTAGACTCTCAAATTAAAACGAAAAAGAAAATTCTTCCTTTTTCATCTACAGAGAACTCGAAGTCTAAATTTAAAGTTGGAGATAGATCTGTAAAAGAAAATTACTACTATTACTACTATTTTTCAAGAAATAATAAAACTTTAAAAAAAATTTTTTTCATCGATGGTCCTGGTTGATCTGGAAAACATTGTCTATATAAAACATTAACTTATTATTTCATATCAATTGAAAAAAAAAAATTCTTACAATGTCTTGGACAGGTATTTCTTCTATTCTGCTTCCGAAGGAAATGACCACTCACAGAACTTTCAGACTTCCTTTAGACTTAAGCACTATAGAAAGTGCGTTCTTCCAGTTTGAGCCAAATAAACAAAAATTACGTAATGTAGAAGTAACTGTTTGGGATAAATCTTCTATGATACCGAAAAAAGCGTTAGAAATCGATGATAGGACTTTAAAAGATTTATCTTGTAGT
>NW_019379491.1:1878698-1940629 GCF_000648655.2 Copidosoma floridanum | reverse complement strand
CGGTGTATATATATACACACACATGAAACCGGCTCGGCCAGATGACGACGATGCGCACTTCGAGATCCAAGACGGAAGAGAATATATATAAGAAGGATGGGCCGTGTCTAGTAGCTTCCAACATCGCAAGTTTATGTATAGGTGTGCGATGCAGGTTTTGCGGGCCCGACACGCGGAACTAGGCACATCGGCACCCTTATACGTGCAGCTGCATTTTCAGGTTGTACCGCGTAAGTTGGGGTATACCCATCTATTTAGGAGAGAGAGTGTAAACAGTTGGGAACTACAATGCGGGTCGTTATCTCACGATAGGGTTTTGGTGCTGCATCGCCCAATTATAATTACATCTACATAGTTCAAAGGGTGCAGGTGGAAATTGCTATACTTTTAAAAACGAAATTGTAACAAAACGCGTGTGATTTTTTCTTTCTTTCTTCACTCCCATACTGAACTTGATCATTTTTTTTTTTTTTTCATTCCCTAACATTTTCGACGCAAAACCATATATTTATGAACTGGTCCGTATCCGCGTTTTTCACCCGCTCCCAGTTGCCGTCGAACGCGCACGGGATATAATTAAGACGAGACAAACTTTGAATGATCGTTGCGTACATATATATATATATATCTAGTGTAGTCATGTTACCATATCAGTTCTAGAAATTTTACCTTCATTTCTAATTTCGAAGAATATACAAGGTAATGAATTTTGAGAAAACTATGAAGATCCTTTTAGTAAAGATTTTATCGACGGTAAGCATAATCATGCTCTTTGAAACAAAAATCAAATTTTTCAATTGGAAGATAAATCTTGTAAATTGTTTGATTCACCGATTCCTGTAAATATTCAATCAAAGGAAAACAAAATTCTTACGGAAATTACATTTCAAACAGAAGTGTTTAAATGTATTTATGATAAAATGACTTCAGATCAAATAAAATTTTCCAAACAAAATGTCAAAAAAAAAGTAGAATTATCTTTATTTGTTGTCCTTGTGGTTCAGAAATAACATTTCTACGTAAAACCTCAATATATAGCTTTATTTCTCTCGTTAAATAAATGTTAATAATGGTATGGACTCGTGTTGCCTCAATATTATTTAAAAAAAAAAATGACCAGTCACAGAATATTTTGTTCACCATTGAAGTTAAAAAATGTTGACGATCCAAATTAGAAAGAAAAAAAAAGTAGGTAGATAAATAATTAAGGATAAGGTTTTACTAATCTCAAAAAAAGCATTAGAAATAGTCAACAGATTTGTGAGTGATTTATGTTGTAAAGACATACATTTTCGAGAAAAATTAACAATTTTAGGAAAGATTTCCGTCAAATTCTGACAGCTTTGAAAAAAAGTAATAAACGTATGATTGTAATCGGAAGTATTGAATCATCATTTTTTTGGTCATACTTTAAAACGATAAAATAACGTATTACTACTTGCACTAATGACCCTGAATTATTATAAATATCGTTACAAATCAGAGAAGGAAGTATAAAATCATTAAAATTTGATAAAACATGAAAAGCCAATAATTTATGTTTGACATTTTTTTTTAAATAAATGAATTATTCAAAACATAATAATTTTCTTGATTCCCGTAATGAATACACTCAATTTTCAAACAACAAAGTTCTTAACCATTTACCAAGAGAAATGAACACTAACTATGGCACAAATCATAGAACTCACAAAGGGGTTGATAAGTCTGATGATGATATCCTACTAATATATGAAGCAAAGTCGCAAAAACCGTTGTAATCTTTAACCACGAAATCTACTCAACCGATCGTGATGAAATTTTGCATACTTATTTTGAGCACTTCCTACATCGTTTCAGTATAGTGTTTATCTTGAACTAATTGGTAACGATAACAATAAATAATCTCAAAAACTTGCCAAACTACGCTAGCTTTTTACTTAATTTCAATAAGATCCACTAGGAGGCGTAGAAGTTAAATCGAAGCTACCTGCAACAGAAGTAAGTAGATCTTGTTGTAATATCCCCAAGCAAGTTATTAAGTATACTGTAAAAAATGCTGTAGTAAAATCACTAGCGGATAGTAACTTTTTTTACTATCCTGAGCACGGTGATTATGATATCTGATAGCGAAAACTATGTCTTGAGCATCGTAATTTCACTAGCAATGTATCGATATTACTATCCGGTATTAAAATTAATATGCTCAGCATAGGTCACAGCGAAACCTATGCTCAGCATATCAATTTTACTAGCTGCATGATAAATACAGTCGGCTATTAAATTTACAAGACAATGGAGATTTTACGTTCCGATAGTAAAAATACGTTTAATATCCCTCGGAAAAATACGAGATAATAGTAATATTGCGCTCCGATGGTAAAAGTACAGTGATCCAATTAACACGAGATAGTAAAAGTAATATCTAGTATTAAAGTTACATGCAGCTATTACTCTTGATGGGGGTAAGGGAATCTCGCATTAACTAAATTAATGTACATGTATATTTCTACCTAATTTACGATTCGTGCTTCGCGCTCTCGCACTATAATCAATAATTGTGATAAGGATTAAAAGAAAATTTATCATCAGTGCTCTTACAAATTCGTAATCAGTAAGTATTAGTATATTGTTTATATAGCGAAAGCATTCTGGAAAGTAAACACTTTTCAGGTTATGTATCATTTCATGACTTCGTGGGTATACACCTTAGTAGACCAATAGCTAAATATTTCGGATCTCTACAAATCATCACGTTTCTCAATTGTGTGTGATAATGTGAAGAAATAATAACATAACCCTTTTAGTAAAAATGGAACTATGAAAAGTACAATAGTGCTTCTCATATCCAAGATATAACTTTTACGCTTGGGATAGTAAAATGACTACGTGATCGCAAAAAATTTCTGATGATTTCGGCTTCGCTGACAATTACTATCTTGACATTTAATTTTACCATCCGGGAAAAACGTTTTACGAACCGATAGTAAAATCCCTATGCTGAGCTTCACTTATGTCTTCACTTTACCTATGCTAAGGATAGTAAATTTACTACAGCATTTTTTACAGCACGTTTTACATTTATTTTCGTCTGACGTCGACTGTCGTTCAAGCACTGCCTTTGACCATTTATATTTATTTGGCACCGTTTCTATTTTCTTTATAGTTATTCGCGGGGTTTCGCTTGTGCTTAGTTTGAAAACGGTTTCTGCTCGTTTTTCCGACGTATTCTCAATGCCTGCCTTTCTGTCTAACTTAAATTTCTCGTCACGTTTTCTGCCATTACCGATGGCATTTAGAGCATCAGTATCAGACGTTTTATAAACTGACTTAATCTCGTCAACTGTCTTATTCACATTGACCGACTTTACAAATAACCTGGGTTCATTTTGAGCAGAATTTCCATTTTCGAAATCTTCCTTAAAAAGATCTCCTGGTAGTGTTAGTTTTCCGCCCTTAAGGTCGAGAAAATTCAGCAAGTAAAAAATGTCGTTTTCAATCAGGAATCCTAAAACATAACAAATATCAGAAGTCTTTAGAGAGTTAACCTAGACCGACCGAACACATGTCGTTTCTAGTCACTCGGCCCGGTGCACACAAACGTGCTCAAACACAAAGCACTATGGTGTGCTGGGCACCTAAACAGTTCTGCGCGTCCGAACACAAGCCCTACATGACTGTGCAAGCCACAGCGAAAAGTTCCAAAAATATCTGCCACACACCTTCGACATTTATAGTATTACATGAATACAGCCTTCGTCCACCGATACAATAACTTCCAATCCTCCCACATTTTGCCCTACGCGCAAACAAATGCCGTGGCAAGCCCCAGATAGAGCATCGAATGTCCGCTCATCCAAAATATTTTTGCTGCCTTTTATCTCGAAAATATTTAACGAACTATCTCTGACTTTTATTCAATATGAAATATCTGACTTTGTTCTACCGATCCCGGAGATTTGATGTATCAGTCTTTCTGCCTTTATTTGAGGCAAAATAAAACACCAATCGAGCGCGTACACGGTTACTACGCCAGAAACCGAGAGAGAGAATTATTATTGGTTAGAAATCACGCATCGCTGTACAATGCGCGCCAGGGCATATGGTCTCCTGTTAGTAAGACAGAGACCGAACGATTTCTCTCTGCTCGTTACCTCCCCCTTTCTTTTTCCCGCACATTCAAAAATAACCGAGCACGCGCCCACGGCGCCCTTGTTATCGCGTGCGAGTAGACAGTCTTATTTTTTCCGAGTTCTTCTAGGAACTCGCTGACCTTTTCTTCTTTTTGACTTATTCTCGCCGTAGCTCTGTCTCCGAGATTCGATACAAAACACTTAATTATATTGCTCTCACTTACCGACATTTTGAACCTCAAATTAAGCTGTGTTTGTCGCTTCGGGAGATCCTGGTGGCAACACCATCGCCGCGGCCTCACCCTCAGTCCCGGTCACCGTGAGCTCCTCCTCAACTGAAAGCGCGATCTCCTCGCTCTTCTCCTCCGCCAGAGCTGGTTTCCTGTTCACCATTTTTCCTCCCGGGGACACGAAAAAGTAAAACGCACAAAAGAGAAAAAGCGCGGTGAAGCGTGCTGGGCCCATAATCTGAAGGGTTTTAGATGAGGAAAATGAGGAGACGACTTTATTGATTTTAATTAAGAAAATGATTTATTTAACTGATTTGACAAAAACTAACTGACTACTGACTATAACTGACTTGATTGTATGCACAGACTTTATAAAGTACAAAGGAGAGCTAAAAGTTGCGTGTGCACTTGACTATGGTCAAATCAGAACTGGACGCACACCTGACTGGCGCTGTACGTGCCTCTCCTCTAACACAAACACACACGCTCGCGCAAACGCGCATGCCTACAGCCTATCGATATAGTCGTGCACTTCAACATAAAATAAATGATCAAGATTTTTTGAGATCCATTTTAGAGCACTCAAGTGCAACTTATCTTGACAGTCGTATTATACAGTTTTTTTATCCTTATGATATTCAGATGTTATCTTTACATTATCAATCTGTGCACTACACAGAGGACAGAGCAAGTACTACCAATTTCAATACCTTTTGTGCAAAATTTTTGACTGATCAGAGCTGTGTACTTGCATCCAGCTTAANACTTCGATTTCAGCTGAGAGACGTTCGGTTCGTGCGTGAGTCCCGGCTACCGCGGCGATGGACGTGCTGACTGACGCACCATGCACAGAAGGAAATTGTAAAATTATTTCGACGAAGGAATATCTATCTCATTTTCCACTCTAATGCTTACTTTTCAATTTAAAAATCGTTCTTGGATTATGATTCATATACGATTTTTTTTTTTTCTTTTTCTACTGGAGTGCGGCGCACGGATAAAACTTTACATCAACGAAAGTTACTCAAGTATAAGACTCTCTTTTCATCATTCGATGAATCAAATTAATAGTCTCAGGTCATTAATTTCCCTCTATTTTATTGTTAATGATGTAACTTTCTTTTTAATGACGTTACTTTAACGTGTTTCAAGCGCTATGCATGATAAGTGTATAGATGAGCTTCAATAATAATTTTACATCAAAAGGTGACGAGCGTCCAAATAACATTTAATTAAAATATTCACTCGTCAACTTGTGGAATTGATTTTTTTTTTAATCCTTACGAAAAAATGTTGCACAACAAAATAAAAAAAAATAAAAATAATAATATACACTGATGAAATACAAGGAAAGCACTAAGTGTAGTTTGACCATACGATATATGATTATTCACGAAAGATGGTCATCTTGAAACAATTGAAAAGCATTTGTAAAGTTAAATGATACTTTTTGTTCACGAGATACAGCAAAAACAAACTATTAAAGTGCACAAGGTTGTATATACCTGGTGCACCGTAGAATTGTTCATTGTGAATTCTTAAAATGTTTTATCGAGCTTGCAAGCTCAGGGTTTAGTGAATGTGTAGCGAGTTTGGTTTAAAAACAAGCTACAGACGGGTAAAAGTGACAGCGCAAAGCGTATGTGAGAGGGGGGTTGGGGAAGTACCTTGGGATCAGCTGAGTCGTCCGAGGCTCGAGTGGCGCATGGGCCGCGGGGTCGTCAATGGCAGAGAGCGAACGAGGCGCGCGGGGCTGGGTCGAGCCGACGAGGACGATGGGGCTCGAGGCGATTCAGGTGGCCCTGGCGCCCAGGAAAAAGCCGAGTCCCGCTCGGTTCTATCCGCAGTCCATCCAGCAGGAGGAGGACAACGACGCGGACGACAAGGATGGGCAATGAAAGGCGGGCCGTGCCGGTCCACGCGCGAGGACTCTGCTTCTTCGCCGCGGCTGCTCTTCCACTTTCCTTGCTGCTAGCCTCGACATTCTCGTTGACGCTTGCCCCGGAGCTGCCGCCGCAGGTGCAGATTGTGCCACGACAACTACCGGAACTGCGGGTGCCCAAACTACCCCCGATGCCCACGATGCGGATGATCCACGGGCCCGTAGCTGGGTGCGTCAGTGGGTAACGACGAGCAGTTACGGCCGAGCTTGTTGTCCGGCAACAACACCAACAACAAGAGCAACAAAAGGTTACGGCGGCAACCAAGACGAAGGTAATGCAGCCGGGCGTCGCTTGCATCCCGCTTCAAATAGACTAAGCGGCCGGCCGCGCCAGCGCAACCAGCCGTCCCCGCTTCACGTTGTTATTTTCATTGCGCGATCCGTCCACCATCCGGACGCCAGCGGGCTTATTGGGTGCCGATGCCCCTGTTTTCCTTCCGGGAGATCGGGGCAAGACGATTACCCGAGCGACTCCTGTAATCAACAAAGTTGGGCTGCATGAGACTCTCTCCCTCTCTGGGGATATGATCTACCCAAAATGCGTTTACTTCGCTATGCGAATCGATATGTTGTAGCGTGGGGGTAATTTTTCCGAAGGAACAGACCGCCCTTTCGTAGATTTTGGGGCATTATTGTCAATTTAAGTTTCTTTCTTTTTTTTTTTTTCACCTCAACCATCTGTTTTCGGCCAAACTACTCCCACGCTCGATATTTGCAATAATAATTTCGTTTCGGTTGAAGCTGCCGTGTGGCTATCAAAATATCACCCCTTTGTCTTTTCGTCGAATCAATACCGTCGTAAGCTTCTACGGAGGTAACTCTACTGGCCGCTCACTTGGAAAAGCTTCTCGGCAATATCGTTGGTTCATTGGTGGAATAATGTTTGTCTGAGCTTAATAAGCATTTTCGTATCGTGTATATATATATATACATTATAAACGGTGAGATTGCTTCTCCAGAGCTCTGGCGTGCACGTCCGGAAGGGTTGATACTCTCGAGCTTCAGCCGCGACAAGTTTCGCCTGCACTTACGACTTCGTGGCTGCCCAAACTTAGTTCTATTTCCCTGTCGTCGGTGTACATAGGTATATGCTCACGCGTACACGTACACACGATTACACGATATTACAGTGGATTTGGGCATACCTTACGAATATGTATACGTCGTTGCGTCAATAAATTTTGCTTTAATGGGTCACACGCGGACACATTTCATTTGCAATGTGTGCACTTTAATTTGAGATTTTATCAATGAAAAAAAAAAAAAAAATAACAAAATAAAGTACATCCACGTTAAACAATGTATGCAATAAATTTGTTTGCGTTTGGATGTGATTGCGGTGAAAAAAAAAAAAAAAAAAATGTAAGGTGGTGTTTATTTTTAACGAAGGTTCATCAAGATTTCAACGAGAACAAACAAACCGCAATATCGTCCGTCTGCAGTGGAATTAAATAATCATGGATTACTCGCTGATGAAATATAAATGCACCCAAGTGAAGCTTTATTTACGACTCGTCTTTGTTTATTTGAGTCAGTAAGTAAACACTGTAAAAACAATGAGATACAGCATTCTCTTTTAAAGATTAACGGTTACATTGATCAGTTGGTATAATAATTTCAGAAAGCAGAATGTGATAAATGATACTGAAAGAAAGCTCGGCTTGAGAGCTGCTGTATGTTACCGTACATTGTTCACAAACTCACTTGGTCTTCGGTTCAACAGTGATTTTTATTTATTTACACTCCCATATTTCTGACTTGCGCGTTTGAAAGAAAAGAAAAACAAAATCCAACGATGCATCCCCATGTACGAGGTCCCTCGTAAAACAAGCTTCTATTATGATTCAATGCAAACTCAATATTCTCGGCCGATGCAAAAAACAAATTCCCCGATCGCAGCATCGAACTCCCGGGCGCGTATCCATGTCTTATTCATAGCTCATCCCTCGGCCCCCTTCTGCATCCTTAGCACCATAAATACAAGGGAGAGTCGGGGGAGGGGAAGAAGGAGGATCGGAAAAATCGTGAAAGATTGATAAGCTCCTGGTCCCTTTTTCCCGCCCCCCCTTTACTCATGCGCTACGGGGATGAAAATAGCAGCAGAGCCGGTGATGCGGACGTGACGTGTTCCACTTCCCACGAGCAATGAGCTCATGTAGGCCGCATAGAGTACCACAAAACTTGGAGGTCTACGACTCCTTAGTCTTGCTTACGTAAGATGTGGGTGTCGCCTCGTGCATTTTTTTATGAAATTATTTATTTAACTGACTTTACAAAAACTAACTGATGACTGACTATAACTGACTTTTTATATGCATGCAGACTTATAGAATACAAAGGAGAGCTAAATGTTATACGTGTGCACTTGACTACGGTCAAATCAGAACTGGCTCACCCCTGACTGGCGCTGTACGCGCTTCTCCTCTAACGCATACACACATACAGTCGTGCACTTTAAAAGACAGTATGCTATAAAATTTATTTACATTATTTGTTTACTTTTGCTGTCGTTAGAATCAAGAAACTAGGTTATTCAAGTATTTTTCGTCAAATTCTGAAAAATAAGATTTTTACTATTTTTTCAAAATTTCACGAAAAATACTTAAACCCCTCCGTTTTGGTATCGCCATAAGCATTGTGTTATCATTCAAGGTAATTATATGTATGGTAGTTATCACCATGCAATTTTTTAATTTAAAAAAGCGTCAGAAAATTTCTATAGGATTTGTGGGCCAAAATGCTATAGAAGGTCATGGATATTCTTATAACAATTCTCATAAGAAACTTTTGTAAGGTTGAAACTTTTAAGGGGGTTTCATCCGCCATAATAGATCAGTTATTTTAAATTTCTTGCGTATAATTTCTGTTACGCAAGTCCTAACCCAGATCATACGTATATACCTATATTAGAGACAATAACGTGTTAACATAGCTTATTACGAAGTGTAAATAGTACTTGGATTTTGGGATTAGAAAAGCAATTATTAAAAATCGAGCAACAAATATGATAAAATAATTTTCTGTCACCAATTTATCTATTTTTGCGTTCATATATTTTATATTCTTATCAAAATGCATTTATAAATACTTTTGAAGGTTAGGAGCACAACGGTGTAAGCTAGCGTGTCAATTTTAGTAGAAGGAAGTCTATGAATTAATTATAGTATACAGTAATAGTCTGTTCATGATATTTACTGTTTCGTATACTTGATACTCACAATTCTTTTTGCTTATGTCTCCTGTTCAGGCAGTCAGATAAACGAAGATAGGCCGCGATGCGAGGCGATAAGGTACGCGAGGGAGGTGCAACCCCACGTCAGGCACTCTCGCGAGATGGTGCAAAAGGTACACGTGAGCAGATTAACTAGCTTGCTCCTTTGCACAAAGACAAGCAGCCCGAGGGGTTCAGGAAGGCTGTTCGTGAGAATGGGTGCGTAGTTTGTTTTTATTTATTTTTTTTTTAATTCTTTTTATTTTTTTGACTTACTGTTTAATTGTTTGCAAATACTAGAGACAACCCGAATTGACTAAAGGAATCAAAGATAATCTTGAAAGAGTGCCGCTAATTGAGAGCAGCAGTATAGGGAACTTGACCAAGCCGTGTGAAGCAGAGGACTTTGACCAAAGGAAAGTCGAGGATGGTCAGATCGATTGATTGAGATTGGCTAGTGTAGGAGGCTTCGGGCCTTATAAACGGTTTTACATGGGTCAATTCAGGGATGCCGTTCTTGTGTACACGCAGAATTGGAGTATTAGGAAGAGGTCCTGAGTGCGAACCAGGAAAGCGATCATCGAATGGGAAAGCTTGGTTTCTAGGTCATGTCGTTACATAATTCGTGGCCACCACTCAGGTTTGAGCTCATGATGGTTTGAAAATTTTAAAAAATCCTCTTCCCAGTCCAACACACAAGATAGAGGGGAGTCAATATCCCTTTTTCCTCCCGTCTCTCTTTACAGATGACATTTCTTGTAACTAATGTTATTGCTAAAGTAGTGCTAGTTATTAATAAAAGAGCGAGCACACTTAGTTAATGAAGAAAAGAAATGTAAGTAAATTTACAAGTAACGATGATAATAACGGTAGTAATTAAAGTAATACAAATAGTGATAATAATAATGGTTCTAGCAGTAGCGGTGATACTAAAAATTAAAAAAATAATACCAAATATAATAAAAACAGTTCCAGTAGTGGTAGTAGTGATAGTAAAAAAATGGGAATAGTAATCGTACAAATGACAATGGTAATAATAATATGAATGATAATAATAATAATAATAATAATAATTATTATTATTATTATAATAACAATAATAACAATAATAACAATAATAATAAACGTAATAGTAATAGTAACAACATTAGTATTAATGATAGCAATTTCCTAAGCCTTGTTCATTAACTTAAGTATAAATGTTATCAGTAATTATTCTTGTGTTGTTTATTTGTGTTTATGAATAATCATGTTTCCAACGTACTGTTAATATTATTTAAGAGTGGGAGGGAAAGGGGAAAAAGAGGATGTTTAGTTGTTCACGGTGGTAGTAGCATGGGGTTGCTTCTTCCAGTGCGGGAGTAAGGAGGTCACCCATGGCCGATGAGGTGTGTGGCTTCGTTTTCATTGGACTAAAAACAACATTTGGTGTTTATCGTATCTTGGAATTTTTCCATAAGTTAGCGTGTTTGTAGCGATCAAATTTTACAAAAATTATTATTTAGAGCAATAAAGGTGCACTGAATGCGGGTGAGACTTCTTTGAAACAGTTTCTTCTCGAAGGTGATAAGAAACGTCAAATGCCTTTTCCTTTTGGTGCTGTTTGTACGGATGAATAGGAGTAGTAGAGAGCGAGGATGGTGCAAATGAGTGGCCCACCTGAAAAAGAAAGACGGAAGTGATTACTTCTGTAATACCTTCAGGAAAGCCATGTGGCATTACACATGATTTTACGTATGGCATTACATAAGGGGTTTCAGCTTGGTAATGCCATATGTAATTATATATAAATAATTCCATTTGAAAAAACACATAGAATTACAAATTGGAAGAAGGAAAAAAATGTTGTCATCTAGAAATAACTGCAGAATACTGTAATGCGTCATTTACTATGAACAATTAGTGTTACCATCTGGATGATAACTCGAAAACAAGAGGATTCAAGTTATATTTCAGGAATAAAAAAAAAATAATAAAATGAAATTTGTTTCTATAGAAGTAAAATCAGTTAAACCCCTTTGTTTTGGAGTTATCATCCCGATGGTAAGACATATTGGGAACTGCAAATAACTAATTATGGTATTTTACAGCTATTTCTAGATGATAGAAATTTTTTCTTTTTCCAATTAGTAATTCCATGTGTTTTTCCATATGGAATTACATATGGCATCACCAAGCTAAAACCCTTTATGTAATGCCATATGTAAAACCATGTGTAATGCCATATGGCTTTCCTGAAAGTTTTACAGAAGTAATTCTACATAGAATTCCGACATTTTTTTTCACATTTATAAATAATCATTACAATTTATGGACTTACCCAAAATTTTGTTTCACTGAGTTTAGATTTTTCAGTTCCTTACGTTTTGATGCTCCGATGGATTCATCTCACCAGCTTAGACACTAGGATAGTATAACATTTGCATTATTTACGTTAGCGCAGTAATAGTGTCAGCATCCTGCACACAATAATCCCGAGAAAAGGCATTTCCAATGACCTAAAATTATGAGTTTCTGAGACACAATTTAGGTAAAAAACTATTTCTTTTCCAATATTATACTACATTAACAGTGATAAACTATTCAAGCTTGAAGTAAAGTAGGCAATCGTGATATGCATGCAGTGTTTCGTCAATTTACAAGCAAGTTTTGCTTGAGCTGAAATCAGCCTGAGCTTACCACTAGATGTACAACACTCAGTATTACACAGCTTAGATTGCAATTATCTATCATGTGTANCTTTCCTTTTTTTTTTTTTTTTTTTTTTTTTTTTTTTTTTTTTTTTTCACTCACAAGTCGCTCCTTTGTTTCATATATGCCATTCTCCTTTTCGGTTTTCTCAAAACTAATGGCACACACTGGAGCACAGAAAAACTTTTTGGAGTCGTCTGACACGTGTAAAGTACATGTATAAAGCTCCCTCGCTCGGGCTAAAAGTTTGTTCAAGCAAATTCAGTGCAGCTTGTAAATTACAACAACGGTGATATTTGGTGGAACGACCGCAGCAACTGACTATAAAAATATTTTTCCAAAGCAGCCCAAATGAAAATTTCTCCTCCACGATATAGGTACACATGTTTGCTTTGCGCGTCCTCGCAAACAAAAAAAAGGGTAAAGGCACGTCGATCCAAGTGTGTACGCTATCGTGTGTTTCCCAAGGAGGAAACGTGCACGTGGATTCCACTATGCAAACACCCCATGCCAGCCAGTGTGGACAAACACGTGGGTCCAGTCGTTGGAAACGCGGATAAATGTCCAAATGATCAGCAGCACTGAATCGTAGGCTTTTACCGCGAGATATTATCCACGCGTGTATACCGGTACCAAGTGATACTCTGCTATGTGTAAGACGCGCGAGAACATCCTCTCCGCAAACGAGTCAATGGCGCGTTCGTACGTCGCGAGAGAACGCAAAGAATGAGAAAACAAAGGGGTTGGCCGGAAAGAGGGGCAAAGCCCTCCGAGTCGGGAAAAAGAAAGAGGTTACCTCGTTTCTGCCTCCACCTCTCGCTTTTTTTTTTTTTCTTTTTCTTTTTCTTTTTTGAGAACTCGCAGCTCGGAAGGAGGGATCCCGAGCCAAGTACCGCGACTCTCTTATCGCCGTACACGCACACGTGCACGTTCGTACTCTCACATTCATCGGAGACAAGTTATCGTTGTTGCCACCCCCCTTCCTTTGCCTCGTATCTGCGTAGGTATGAATCATCATTCGCGGGGGCACCACGAGTTTTTTCAACAAACGCGCGACGATTTAACGGGGGGCATAAACGGGGCGATGAATCAGGGGGTGGCATCAGTTTTGGAAGTGAGAACGATCGGGAGAAACGTAACGCGCACACAGGGAGGATACAGGGGATGGGGAAGAGCGTTTTTGGCAAACGCCGGGCGCGACTCGGGCCATGCTTATACTTTACGCGGACATCCGCGCGATGCTTGGCGCGATTTAAGACTCTTGGGGATGGACGGAGCAACAAGCGACATCGAAGGAGCAACGCGTCGTTTACATCGTTGCAAAAATATGCCAGTGGAGCGCAAAACTTAATAAAATCAGTTTCAAGCCGAACGTTTCGAGGTGCAATTATACCTGTCCAATTTTGCGGGTCCACCTGCAGGTCACGTGTAGATGGACGGTACGCGCCGACACTCGCTTTTTGGGGTGCAGTTATTTTGCGTCATAAAGGAGGAGGAAATTGCCGGCTCCGCGTGAATATGGACGAAAAATTGAGTGTTTCCTTGAAGTGGGAAAACGAAATTTCCACCCTAGGTACTCGTACCGGTGACGGCTGCACTTCTCGTTTACGTAAAGCACTTTATCGCCTGATTCAAAAGTCGTTAAGGGATGAAGAGAGAAAAAAAAAAGAAATCAAGCCAAGGTCAAAGAGGGGGGAGGAAAAAAAGAGGAGCGAGGCGTCGCTCGTAAAAAGCGCAATCCCTAATTACGTAACTGCAGTCGATTAAGGTCAAGAGCGCATCGGCACTTTCCCCTAAAATTATGCAGACACACTCGCGCACGGACACGTGGAGTGTGTGCTTATCGCCATATCTTTGGCCGACAAACTTCCTTGAAAAAAAAAAAAAAAAAAAAAAAAATCAAAGTAGAACTCGCGCGGGTGTATCATGGACACCGAAATTTTCCCTTTCACGCGAACTCTTACGTGCAAGCGCGAAGGTGAAACGAGGCTGCCATCGATTTCGCGACCCCCCGCTCGAGGGTGAAAATTTGAAAGTCCTTCCATGTACGTACAAACTTTTTTTCCCCCTTTTCCTTTCCGATACTTGCAAAGTTTGAATAATCGATGCTTCGGGCTTTTTTTTCTTCTTCCTTCGATTGCATGACAACGAGCTTCCCCGGGAAATTAATTTATTCGAGACGCGGAGTTGATGAAAAGCCCGTGGGACATGGGTTTCGAGGGACCGGGTCGATGTGATATCGATCGAAAAGTGGCGAGTTGATAAATTTCGGATTCACCTCGTAAATTGCTCCGGTCCTCTCTCGAAATCGATCGTCGGGAGATGAATTTTCGAATAATTCCCGCTTCCGTACAAAAATAAAGAACACCGACCCGGAGACCTTACCGAGAAAGCCCCGATTATCGCCAATCAAGGTAATTCCACCTATAGCCCAAGTTTCCATGAGTGGACAAGTTGCCGATCTACCAACGGAAAAACCTTGATCGTTACACCTTGCGGCGTTTACATGTATATACGTTTAGTGGTAGGAGCGCGGTGGTCATAAATTATAAACCCGACCTATGCGCGAAACTTTGCGACTCGAAGTAGGTTGCGCTCGCTGCTCTCCTCGCGTTCTGAAACCGGTAGGCCGAAAGCGAGGAGAAAACATAAAGAGGAGATTCTTTTGCCTCCCCTAGTCGAGTCTGTAATATATTCTAACGAAGATAAAGTAGACGCGAATAAAGGGCGAATGGGAGTTTCGAGCCAAGTGGCCGGTCATCTCCGGGATATCTTATTCTTCGTGCGCGTAGCATGTAAATTTCGCGAACGAGTTCCACTGGAAAATGGATGCCCGTCTTCAAACTCTCGGAATATGGCCCGCTGTTCCCCCCGAGGTTGGGGGGTCGCGGTGATGGCTCGTTCCCCCTGATGTGCAGCTCTTGAGAAAATATGAAACAGGCGACCATCGGTACACACGTATCACTGGAATCGCGATTTTTTCCACTCCAACAGAGCACCATGAATTAATTCACCCTCCCCCACTGCGCTCGCAAAAAAAAAAATGCTCGTGCCCCCGGGGCAAAGGGGCGCAGTAGAGGCAACAATTAAAAGCGCCAGGAACGCGCATACCGAGCGTAAACAACGCGAAAAAAGGGCGGGAGAAGGTGAATGAGGTGGTACGTACATATATGTGTACGCGTTATGAAACGCACCAGCGCTGGTGGATGCTTTTTTTTACCCCAGCTCGCTTGTATACACACATATACGTGCACACTCGAGTGTACAAACAGAGCACCAGATACAGCTCGGATTCAAGGCGACTCGTCTTTTTCACTTGCTCCCCCCCCCCCCTTTTCTTTCGCACGTACCGCGTTACGTCGATCGCTACGAGTTTCAGTAGAAACAGCCGGTGATAGTCAGACGCGGCTGTTGTCGGCAGCCATACCGTGTATACCTACCATCGGATGAATTATCGGTGGCGCGTTGTTGAGTATCAATGTGGAAAGAAAAGTGTGTAACCCATTTTTTTTTTTTTTTTTTTTTCTCTACATACGGAAAGTGGAACGCTGCTCGTGGCTCATCACTGAGTACGACGTCTTGCGTTTTTCTTTCGGAAAAGAATAGCCATCGCACGGCAGCTCTCCACGAAATAATAAAAGGGACTTTTACTTTTTTTTTTTTTTTTTTTTTGAAGCATCGGACAATGAAAAGTTAAAAACTTGAGTGAGCACTAAAGAATAACACGTATACACGCGCGTTCGGAGAGACTCCGTCCGATTTAATCTCGGGATTGAACGACTCCCAGGCAGGATTTAAGGGAAAATTAATTAAAAAACGCGTACCCGCTTTTAATTTTCGTTTGCGTGCACGGGCAGGGGGTGAAAAATATTTACAAGTTTTACAGCTCGTTTGCTCTTTCAAGAAGTTTATCGCTCGACGTAAACACACACGGTTTTTTTTTTTTTTTTTTTTTTTTTTCAAGGAAGATTTGGTAAACCAAACAGACGTGGGAGTACACATTAAAGTTTGAATTGTTGCAAAATCGGGGAAAAGAGCCGAGTTTACGAAAGGTTTACATAAGAGTCGCGGTGGGTAGTGTGTGCGTGGGACTAGTCCTTGGTTCGCGGCACAGTCAATATTTTGATCCGTATTTACTGAAAATGCGCTTACGCGTGACTCTCTCTCTCTCTCTCTCTCTCTCTTTGTCTCGTGTGTACGTGCGAGTGTTTTCCGAGGGTGGAAAGGGGGTTAAGCTGGGCAAATATTATGCCATCGCTACACGAGCATTAATAAGTACTCGCTCTAATTACACTAAGCCCCGTGGAGTCCTCTCTTTTTTTGAGGAAGCAAAGCGACAAATACAATTGTTTCGTTTCGATTTAAAAGACACGTAATTGAATCACGCGTGATTCGTTAACTAACAGAGGGAGAAATGGGGTGATACTAGCAGTGTTGAATTATGCACGCCGTGGCAAGTAAAATCAGTCTCGACTCGGCGAGACGAGTACGTAAATTACCACCGTGTATAGCAGAGGTGAGAGACCACGAATTAGTCACGTCGTGCTCTTTTGATTTATACGGTATCGCGAAAGTTAAAATTTTGTTTTTGTTTTCCCTTCCCTCCCTACGTTGGCTCATCATTGACGGAGACAGCTGGTTATTCAACCAAACGGAGGTAATGACGCGCTTCGACACGTACGTGTGTTTGCGATATCGACGCGCAATCACGGTATGAGCAATTCAAGGGAACCACAGACATCTTGGCTTATTATCTCGAATTATGATTTCTTGGTTTCCAAACCAAGTGCACACGTGTATTGACTTTCAAGTATTGATTATTTGGCTACACGCTTTGTTTATCGCGTCCGTACGAATGAATCCTCAATTTTGTACACGAGATGAGTAAATCTGCCCAAAAGTTTAATCGTAGCTTCAAAGACCTGATTTGCACGAAAAGCAAAATTCGTCTAAAGGATATACAATCCTCGAGTTGACGGTGTGCAGCAACCAAAGCTCTCGAGATGGCCTCCAAAAGTTTACGTAACACGTACAAACAGGGACCGCCACCTTAATTTTTTTTTTTTTTTGGGGGGCACGCTTGGTCACCAGCCGAGAAAATTTCAATCACAAGTTTTTCCGAGCCCAACCACGACGAGCCTCTTTAAATTCCTACATGGCAACTGCAACACACGGCAGCTCCTTCCGCTCACTCGGTCACCCGAACTTCCACCTCCGAGCACACACACACACTCGCGCGGGCGAGCGTCCAATAAACCAGCCCAAACTTTCACCGAAACTCTGGCTCGCACACACCCCCCAAAACAACTAAAAAAACCCGCGCACTTACACTGGCAGTTGCGTAGCACGAAGGCAGCAAGGAGCCAAAACAAAAAAAAAAAAAACAAAAAAAAAAAAAAAAAAAAAAAAAATTCCTAGCGGCTCTTCCCGGGTTTCATCAGGGAGACGAACGACCGTCTCGGCCGCGTGTCGAGGTGACCCTTGATGGCACACGTCGCGCTTTCACAGGTCCACCGTCGTGCCATCGTCACCATCGGTCCACCCGATTTCTGTATAGTTGGAAGGAAGATAACTCCCTACAGCCGGCTAATCATCCCTGTGTGAAAAAGGCGGGCGAATCGACACGAAGCCACTCTTCCGCCTCCAGTTTCGGGGATCACGTAAATCCTCTCCTCGGCTATTTCCCGTTTGCCCCGTTTTAACGAGCAAAATCGCGCTACGGGAGGAAAAAGTTTCACCCGATCGCCGGCCACTGCACAGAGACTACACACACTCACTGCAACCCCCCGGGGCCGCGTGCACGCGAATTCAGAATAGCGGCAAAGAGGGGGGGGGATGGGAATGCAAGAGGCCGCGGTATAGAGAAGGCGCGCGATTGTGGCGGGTGTGCACGCGCGAGTGCGGACCGAACACTGAGGGAACGAGCTCGCGCGCACGCCGCCCCTTCCGAGTTGCCTACTTCTATCCAGCTGCTACCCCTGCACTGCTACTGCGCAGAGGGGGACTGGTTGTTGAGGTACTACCGCGAGATATGTGCCGAGGAGGGGGAGACTCGGCGGGATGCACTTTTTCGCGCTGTATACCGCGACTGGGTACGCTTGTATAGCGTGGGGTCGTTTATAAAGGGAGGGAAGGTTGCTCGGCGATTTTTGAATGGATCGCGTGTGCAGGGGGACGACGTTTTCGAGGTCAAGGAATGCGTGGATTGAAAGCCTGGCCTCTCGTTTACGCTCGCGAATGGTCCGAGAGACGTGCTTGATTGGCGCCCTTGTCAACCTTTTTTTTTGCTTTTGTTTATCTTTGTTTTCTATAAAAAAATAAAAATACTACTTCGCCGAGAGTGGTAGTTGGCTCCGTGACTCCTCGGGATTCATGAACGTGCAAAGAGAAAGATGGAGACAGAGTCGTGGAATGATGTCAATTTGGAGAAATAAAAACTATTTTCCGCGTCGTTCTCTCCTCCCTTTTAGAGAGAATAAGTGTATACGTATGTGGGTATATGTTTATGTTAAATTTACTGTTTTTTTTTTTTTTTTTTTTTTTTTTTTTTTTTTTTTTTTTTTTTCTCTACATACGGAAAGTGGAACGCTGCTCGTGGCTCATCACTGAGTACGACGTCTTGCGTTTTTCTTTCGGAAAAGAATAGCCATCGCACGGCAGCTCTCCACGAAATAATANAAAAAAAAAAAGAGGATGATAGTAAAAAGCCGAGTGGCAGAGCGAGATAAAAACAAAAAATTAGGGACAATCCAAGCGGTAAAAGTGAGCAAGGAGCTGCACGGATGTAGGAATGAGAACGAGCAAACAGGACGGCAGGGGGGGGAAAGAATAAAGTGGAAAAGAAGGTGAACAAGACAGGAGAGTAGACGAGGTAAATTAAGTAAGAATAATGAATAAGGATGGGAGTGAAGCGCGTTGGCTGTAAATCGGGGAGGGAGAGAATGCCCGACCAAGCGCTGACTCGTACTACTGCGAGATCCTGTGGCGAGACAGAGGATAGCTCTGGAATGCGGCACTTAAGCTTTTTTTTTTGTTTTTTGTTTTTCTCTGTGGATGTGGTGACCGAGTCACGTGTGCATATTTGAGTTTTTTTAGTAAGTTGAATTGAGTTGATGATTAATTCAAAGGGAGAGTTAACAAGGGAATTCATTTTTCATTCAAAGATGTTTTCGAATGATCGATTTCAAACAAGTCCAACGACATCCGACGCGAGGAACCCCCTGTTCCCACAAACCAAACATCAAAAGAGCACCACTGTAGCCATTCGTTCAGCCAAGGTGCACCCCAAGCTAATCAAGCGCAAATACGTCGTAGTATTTGACACCAGAGTTCCCGAGACAAAGCCCCGCGGAAGCAGCGGAAGGTGGAGACAAATTGGCCCCGACACTTGCGTGTACGGACACGACACAGAGGGAATACTGTAACGTAAACCACGAGCTTTGGTAAACCCACCGTGGTACGAAGGAGCCAACGTGTGTGTGTGTGTGTGAGTATAGGAGCTTTTCCTCCCGAGAACGGCAAATGAATTTCCAATAACCGGAACCGAGGCTTTTCAACCCTCCAACGTCTGCAGTTGGCTTTGACAAATGGTTGCTAGCAAACTTTGTTACTTTCAATCGCGAGAGATTTACGCATGCAAGGGAGGTGTATTTATCGAATGTGTACAGGATACGGCGAGTGGAGGATGATTTTTCCCTTTTTGCCATATGAAACGGGGCCGAGGTGGAGTATCGATTGCGATTAGGGTTGGGAAATGGTGAATAACGAGGTCGTCGCGGAAAACTGTGCACCGGGGCGCTTCGGAGTCCCGTATGTATAGCCCGCACCTCCGGGGACTCGGTGATATTTAACTGCTCGCTGCTGATGCTGCCGAGCTTCTTAACGAACGCAAATGAACGTTAATGCATTCGCGCGTCAGGAATTAGTAGCCGCTCTCGGGCTCGGAGACTTTTGCCTCCGGCTGACGTCGAGAGTTGAACATGATTTATGGGACTACTTTGTTGGTTGGCTTCGCTACTCGGTTGCGCGTATATTCATTTTTTTCTTTTTTTTTTTTTTTTTGTTTCTTTTTCATTTTTCTAAACCTGCATCGGAACGAATGTGTATATATACATATATTTCAACCAAATCAACCAAAATCTTCACCTTTGGCGTTTTTTGCTACACACGTGTCACACGGAGCCGCTCCTCTGAGCTTTTATACACTTTAATTTACCGAATTATTAATTACCGAGAGCTTTTTGCTTTTTCTTCACTGTTGTCTGATTCTTGCCTCGGGGTCGATCGGTTGTCCAAGGGTGTTTTAATTTTCTCGTTATAATTATTAACTAAAAACTGGCTCGATGGTACCAATGCAACAAATAGCGAACAATGGATGTGTACACAATGCCTCACCAGTTACTATATACTTGTTTTCTAAGCCCCGAGGGAAAAAAAAAAAAAAAAAAAAATCAACGTCAATCGAAAAAACAGTGTACGATATGTTCATCTCTTCATCTTCGTCCCGCGCTCCGACCGTGGAACTTTATTCTTCCCTCTTGTCATTTTTCCACGGCCATTGTTGCGAAATACAAAGAGAAAGTAAGCGTATCGCGTGCGTGATGATATTAACGATGACATGTCGTGGTTGTCAAGCTTGAGGGAAGAGCGATTGTTCCACCCCCTCCCCCCCCCCTCCAGCCATTCCGACGCACCATCATCGTTTTGTTTGATGGTTAAATACGCCGATGAAACATGAGAACGCGTATATTTTATGTATCGTTAGGTATCACGGCATACACATTATATTTACCATATTGCATACGAAATGCATAAACACGCCATTCGTTAATTATTAAAAGCTTCATCCTTCCTTGCCTCGAGTGGAGGGGATTGGGTGGGAGAGTCTTGATCGCATTACTTTTTCGCGCGTTGCGAGGTCGACTTTCCCAAATCCATAAATTTTCGCGGAATTTCCACTCTTCGGGGAATATGTATGAAAAAAGGAAAAAAAAAAGTAGAAACTCGCGAGAGTATAACATAGCAGCTATACGTTAGTGTACACAGTGTAATCCGAGCGAAAGTAGGAGGTGGAGGATATAAGGAGGGGCACGCAAAGACAATATTCGGGGGAGCTGCTGCTGGTGGTAAAAAATGGATCAAGGCTGCTATTCACGTATACTCCGCTCGAGTCGAAACGATTCCCTGTCCCATATCGTACAGCTTTTCTCCCCTTCTTTTATTAATTTAACATTCGTTTTTTTTCGTTTTTTTTTTTTTTTCAATTTTCTTAACATGGTAATCAAAGAAACATTAACTTTCTTTAAGAGAAAAAGAGACATGTTTCCCAAGATGCAAGGAAACAACCGATCGAAATAACGACTCTTGCAACTTGTAGTATGAGGCAATTGAGAAAAAAAAAAAAAAAAAAAAAACGAATAAAAGAGAATGACACAGCCATAACGAAGAGCGTGCATTCTCGATCTTTGTATCCGCGAGAAAGTAGATGTATGGCAAGAGGGAGGAGGACGTAAGGGGTGGAGCGAGGCAAGTTCGATTTTCGAGAGAGGAGCCGCCCGTAAATCAAGTCCGCCCGAAGAGTTTATCGTCGCGAGGTGCTACCGGCGCAAAGCTTCGATTTTTCTTTTAAGCTCGTAGGGTGTGCGTGGCGACTACCCTTTTTCGTTGTCCCATCGACGCCCCAACTGGTTGGACCATCGATAAATCGGGACAAAAACTTTTTTTTTTACATAAAAAATAACACCCCCTCTCGCTGACCTTTTTCCTCCCCGTCCCGCGAGTTCGACACGCCAGTGGAACCACTCTCGCCCCTAATTAGTTCTAATTCCTCCCCCTTTTTCCCCAGCTTAAATTTCAAGCCTCCTCACTCGCTATATATGTATAACCTGCAGCTCGCTACTCTCATCTCGTATTCGATTAAACGAGAGATCGTGCATGTGTATACGGTCCCTCTGCGTCTCGTCATCCCATTAATTAATTCCCCACCCCCCCCCCCATCTCTTTTCAGTGTGTTACATCCAACGATGATATCATATGTATATGCGCTCTCCCCCTCCCGGAACATTCGCGTGTTTGCTCGCAAACGATGTATATATGCGAACGTCACCGTTTATGATTACATGAGCTTTTGAGCTTCGGGTTATTGTTTCGATGGATTGAGTTCTTCCTTTACTTGTTGTTTTGTCACTTGTTTTCGACTACATATCTTTATGGGCAAGTGCTTACAAGTGCCAGGCAATATACAATTCATTGAAAAATTGGAACGTTCGGTATGACAAACACAACGGTCACCTACATATATTTTCATTGCGGTTTTTTTTATTTTTTTTTTTAAAGAAAATTTCTTTTCGATTGAACGAATAACGTTATATAATTTTTTCCAAACGCAAAATACCAGAGAGCGCGTCATCATCGAAGCTCATGTCACGGACGAAAGCTCGAGATAAACGAGCTTTTCTCATTCGCAGTTACACCGAAGCACCAGCATCGGTAACAATAAAAAAGGCCGCATACCGACATAAATTTTATGCATGGCATCTTTTTACATTTGTGCATAGGTGTATGTGTATGCAGGTAAACTTTCAGGTGTACGTTCGGGGTGACCAGGCGAATTTATCGGGCTTAATTAACTCGCGTCTCTGATCAACTTATGTGGGTGTACCTGTTCGAGATAGCTAACTGGCCCCTCGACGATTTCGCCCCCGTTTTTCTTTCTTTACCTTATTCCTAATTTGCACCCTACTCCTCGTTACACTGCACCGAGTTTTATCGGGCGGATGGAAAAGCCGCCGAGGGACGTGGTGTCGCTGGCAAATTGAGTATTCGGAGGGAGGGAAGGGAGAATTTGGGGGATGATTTTTTATTTTATTAATTGGGACACGTTGTGAGAAGTTCGGGCTAACAAATGGATCTCCATACAGATGGCGATTATCGGTGGCTCTAAAAATACCAATGAAAATTTAAAAGCATACCTTTTTTTTCTTTCTTTTATTCCGTAAATTTACACCGCATACTGATATATTGTAGGTGCGCCGCGATGGAATTATTCACAACTCGTTACGCGTGAAGTACTTGCGAGGGCATGACGTGACATACTTGTATGTTTGTTGCTGTTACACATAGAAAATCATACACAGGCGAGCTTTTTCTAGGTAATGAAATTAATGAAAGATTCAAAACTTTCCTTGTAGTGTTATCATTATGCATGGCCTGTTGTTCTCATTAGACGCAAAAACGCATTTAATAATTGGTAGATTCTTAAGTTTTAAGCTAGAGTACAAAGTAAGCGTTAATATTTTTAACTCTTTGTATGTAATACAAAGGTTTTTTTTTATTACAAGATTTTTTTTTAAACAAAGAACAATAAATTATCTACAATTGTATGATTCACTTATATAATTATTTTTTAACACTGTCTTTTTCTTTTTCCTGTTCTTTAGTTAACAGAGCACTAGTAATCCCAACTTTTTTCAACTCTTCGATAAACTCTCCGTTCTGATGCATTTGCAAAACAATGTCACAACCTCCTACGAATTCACCATTTATGAAAACCTGTGGTATCGTTGGCCAGTTTGAAAAATCTTTGATACCTGTACATTAAACAATGTTAACTCAACTATCCTCACAAATAATTACCATTTTTGAGAATTAAATTTTTAAGTGAAACAGAGTCAAAGTATTACAGTGATGAATCATAAATAAACAACAAAATAATGATGTTGGGAACAAAAATTTACAAGGTAACACAACCACTCAAATGCAATAAATATAGGAATGAAACAATCAAACGACATTTCACCCAATACAACAACAAAATTTGATAATTACCTTGCCTCAGATTTTCATCCTTGAGCACGTCATGTGCGTCATACTTAACACCGTGCATCCTCATGATTTGCACAACAGCATTGCTGAAGCCACATCTTGGTTCTTCCGGCACACCTTTCATAAATACGACGACTTTGTTTTTCTGGAATGGTTAAACAAGTATTTTCGTTAAATTATACTTTTTTTACAAACTATTTGTCGGTCACCGGCTTGTTATTACTATAATACAGATGTCTTACCTTGACTAATTGGGCTATTTCCTCTGGTTTTGTAGAAAACCGTCTAAAAAGAGTCAAAGATCTCGAGATTCGCGTGGAAAACATTTTTTGTTTATTTCTAAGATTTGTATATTGTGTTGAATGGTGTGTAAACTCCGTCGATCAATCAGCTGTTTTTATTTTGTGGTTATGTTTTGGCTCTTTTTCGAAACTCACGTTAGGTTAGTCGAATTATACACACACTTTTTTAGCGCGAAGTATATAAATTAGTAACTGTTGAACGATAAAGTTGTTGTAGAAATTACAAATCATGTAAAAAAAAATACCAATAGTAGTAAAAAAATCTTTTATTTGCACTAAATCAATAACCTGATATCTAAGTTTAAATGCATTTTGTACACTTCGTTTCAATACAAAGTTTAATATAAAAATAATCACATAAATAAATGAATCACAACCACTCTTTTGTCACGTAATTCTTGTACTTTGATGAATTGGTATCGTGAAACGGGTAATCCGCACCATCTTTTTCTGACTTGCTGGTCTTCAAGATCGTCAGATGAAAAGATTCAACCACACAAACCTCCAGGTACAATTCTTCGGTTGTCATTTCAACCATATCAGCACACTCGTTCAACAGCCACAAGAAATTTTTCGGCAATTCCTTTTCCACCAAATCAAAATTAACGATTGCCTGGTCACAATACTGCATCCAATAATCTTTGTAAGGTCTAAAGAGTATTTCTTCATCATCGAGCGTCGGGTTTTTGTTATTCGATTTAGTTTGATTGATGATAGCCACGTCTTCTTTTACAGTCGATTCAGATATATAAACACACTCGTCTTCATCTTTGCTCTTAGACTGACTGGAATCCATTGTTTTATTTTCTCCAATTTTTTGTGTAACTTTGGATTTATTGTTTGCTTTCAACTCGACTCTGCTCGAGTCATCGGACGGTAAAGTAATTCTTTTATTCTCCTTCTGTCCGTGAAAGGCTTTTACAAACCTCTTACTAATTTCACAAGTTAATTTTTCAATCTCATCTTTTTTCTCAGTGTTATTTAAAGCTGTTAATTCATGATTGTACAGTTCAATTTTCCTAATTCCTAATGTTAGTTGATCAACGGGATTTTCATCCTCGGAGTCGCTGCCATCTTTAATATCAAGCCGACCATCAGGTAAAATTTTATTAAAAGAACTGTCTTCTTCAAAGTCTGAGGCTTCCTTGTATTTTAACTCTTTCTCATGCACAACAGAGTAATACCGAAGATTTTGTGAATTTACCTTAAACTTGCACTCACGTTTTCTATGTACATAATCGAGAAAGTTATCACTGGAGTTCTTTTCAAAATGTTGTTTGTCACTTGATGCTTTTACTTCAACGAATTCGCATAGTTCTTTGACAGTAGGAGATATAATGCGTTTGTAAGGTGGCACAATTTTTTCCAAATAATGTAAACTGCTTTCCACAACTTTTAATGACACGTCGCAATGTGATGCCAATTCAACTAGCCTAAAAATAATCACATATTTAATAAAGTGCAGTTATTATTATTATTATTATTTTTTTTTTAATTAATACAAAAAATACACACTTTTCAGGTTTCGTCATGTACCCAACTTTGGTATCATGAAATTTCGTTTGTAGTACATAAGGTACGTCAATGTGTGAATCTTCAGCAAGCTGAGCTATGTAGAATTTCAATGGCGTCAATGAAGCTGGAAACGTCATCATTTCTTTCAATGGCTCTATTTTAGCATCGTTATTGCAATTACTGAGATCGTTGACACATTGACGCATAATATCGGCCATAGCCGTTGAAGTGACGACGTTTTTGCCTTTGTCAAGCTCTGGGGGAATGGTATTAAATCTTTGGTCCATTAATGTCATGAATCGAAGATACAGATGAGATCTGTTCATGTTTTCGGGATCGTATTTGACTTTTGATGGAAAATGTATGCTTGCCAAGATAGCTTTGCGACACTCAATAAACTCTTGCCATTCACCAAAACTAAACAGTTTGGCTTCCAAAATGTCTCTTTCCGCTGCACTCCTATATTTTATATGATATGAATATATTGTGAGATAAACGCACTTCCACCATGAAACTTTATTTACCTGTTGATTTTATCCACTACTCTGCTGATTTCCTTTTCTGTTATATCATCCAGGCCAAAAAGAGTTTTCAAAACCACTATTATGAAAGCCATTGCTCTGCCTTCATAATTAGGAATTACTAATGATTTTTTGGTGTAATCCATTATACAAGGAGAAGATAAATAAAGTCTTTCTGCATATAATATGACGCCTTCTGCAATTAATTATTATTACTGTAATATTCAAAAACTTTGTCAAATAATTTGTCAGTAATCAGTCTTACTTGGTAACTCAAGATCTTCACAATATCTTCTTATGAGACCCACGATATCGGGCTTAGGAAGTTTTTCAATTCCTAAAAAGCGTGCCATTTTAGCAGATAATGTTCTCAAGCCCTTATGTGTAATATCTGACGACGGAGTTAAACAAATTAAATCATCTTTAGCTAAAGCTACTTCTGGAGGTATTGCATTGTGCAATTTGTAATACGTGAGATGATTTTCTCTACCAAATCTGTATAAAAAAAATGTACATACTATCATATTTTAATAAATTGACGAAATGTAATCAACTAATAAAATCTTACCTTAGCATGTCTGATGCATAAATCTTTTGATTATGTATTCTTAAAGCTAAAAAAGCAACACACCAAAGCCTAAAAGGTGTGAGAACATCAGGTCCATAACTGTAGCTGTCAGATACATAATTCTTTTTTATATATTCTTTGACTCCACGAGGAACTTTCTTAGCTTTTTCTTTTGCCTTTTTTGCTTCTAGTCTGGCTCTTTTATTAAAACGAATTCTGAAAGTATTATTTGTATTACAAACTTACTTAATAACAATCTTGTATGAAATTCATAAACTTTATTTACCTGACAGCATTGGACGAAGCTTTACTAAAACTTGATTGCAGACTGTCCAAGCTTTGATTCATGGAACTATTTGCCTCAGCATCAGTGCTTTGCTGCTCTTTTGCAAGTTGATTGTGATCTTTAATTAAAAGTCTCTGAAATAGTTTTGATGAATTATTCAATTACCTAATTTTAATAATGGCGTGGTTATCAGAAGAAAATTACTTGGCTGTTCAAGAAACTTCTTCTCGAAGCACTTCCTACACTGGTAATACTTGTCGACAATAATGATGTATTACTACTAGCCACTGATTTTCTGCGCCGTTTCTTTTTACTCTTTTTAACCTTACCATAAATAATTTCTGCATCTCTGTAATATGCCCATGTACATTTTATGTCCTTAAAATGAATAAAATATCAAGATACGTTCTTACTTTTTTCTGAACTGCCTGGACATTTTTGGAATAAGCTTTTTAGTTTTGGATGTAAATGCAACTTCTAATTTAGTCAAGTAGTATGTCCACAGTTGAAAAACCGTTAGTTTTATGGCAGGGTCTGCCCCTATTTCGATCAGCTCATTTGTCATTTTGAGCAACGCAAAATTATAAAGTTCCCAGCTTGTCCAGCCAATGACATCTATTACAAAAGCAACATGAAACATAATTAATACAGAGTTTACTTTTTTTCACGTCATTTTATACTAAGCTATTCAATCATCACCTGTATCCTCAACTTTCCTCTTTTGAATTTTTGTGGTTCGAAATCTAGTGTTAGTGTCGTACTGTGCTTCAAATACTTGTTCATTAGCGTCCTAATCAAAATGCAAAAAAGGCAGTATTTAATAACCGATTAAGAATCGTGAAAGCTGTCATTTCCAGAGAAAATTTACCTCATTTTGTGTTAGACACTGGGTGCAGTAAAAGAAACCAGACTCCGTGTAAAACGATGTACTTTTGCAAAAAGTACAAATCTTGGAATTTGCCTCCGTCATTTCGTTAAACACTCATCACAATACAAAATGTTGATTTAGATAATTGACAACTCGTTTTTTCCACTTGTTTATCGTCCGCACACAAAAAAATGTTGACGACTGAACGTGCACGTGGTGCGCGGCGCGCGCTATAAACAAACGACCTAACCAATACTCTTACAACGCCAGACCGACTAACCTATTTTACCTGGAGCTTCCAGTTGGCGGGAAAATTTGAATTTTAACTTCATGTTGTGGTTGATGAATTTTCAAACGTTCAATCATTTAAATAAAATTTGATACTTTATAAAATTTTTTCTTAAGTAGATCATATTCATAAAACATATTTACTTTGAAAACATCCGTCTATTTTAACTTTGTTTTTAACAATAATTAACTTATAAAATCAACTGGTTCAACTCACCCTCGAATAAAAATTACTATTGATGCACTGCATCATCCAATGAACGTAGTAATCATCAGCGAAAAAATTAGTTATTTTATTAAATATTAAATTGCTACAAAAATTTGAAGAACTCAGTTAAACTTGGACCCAAAAATTTTATTTAGGACGATTTGAATTGAAAAAGTATCACCAAGTACGTGGTAATGGATTCGGCGATAGAGAGCAGTAAAGATTCATCCAGTGAAAATAAATCGAAAACCGAGAACTTGACGTTTGCGTGCAACAAGTAATGAGAAAACTGATTGACCTGAAAAAAAAAAAAAAAAAAAAGAAATGATTATTTTACTATCAGTTTGAGGTTTGCTTGTTTTATTCGCTTACTCACCTCGGCAGCAAATTCGTCATCCCCAGCCATCATCGGACAACTGTTCAATATCCTTCCAGTTTTCCTGCTCTGATCAATCGACATGATATTGTTATGATTTAATTATTGTCAAGAAAATAATTGATAAAAAAAAACAACACCTTGCAACGATTACCTCGAGCACAGTGGCGCTAACAGCAGTGGTCAAAAGAACGACGGTAACGGCGTAAAGGAGCCAATAGAGGAGCACGTGCGAAAACGTCATGGCCGAGAGGTCATTTTTCCCCAGGACCACCGGCTTCGCCAAAATGTAGGCCGGACAGACCAGAGCGAGGAAAATGTTGACCGAGGCGAGGAACACCGGGTACGAGTAAAAGTCCGACAAATCGCTCGACACCTCGGCCAGCAGCGAGTACAGCTTGCGCAACTGTTCCACCCGGATTTCGCGTCGCGTCGCAGATGTTCGATCGCGCCAGTGCGACGGCTGTTTGTCGAAGAGCAACAGAGTACCGTTCACTTTTTCGAAGAGGAACTTTACCAGCCGCAAAACCACCGTGTACTGCACGTAAACGCTTATGATCGTTAAAACGCAGGAGTACATCGACACGACGTAGAGGGTGAACGCGTAGGTCGAGTAATAAAACGTTGACAGCAAATACGACCACATTGCAACGTAAGACGCGAACATGAGTACGACGCGTTTCCAGATCGACTTGTCGATGTTAGTGTAGCTTGTTTCCAACCCGATGGATTTCGAGTACTGTACAGCGGCGATGATGTCGTTACCGATTTTCACGGCTTTTGCTCGATTGAGGCAATAAAACGCGATTATTGCTACAAACGTGATGAACAGTAGTACGTCCTGACCGATGTTTAAGATTGTCTCCAACTCGATTGCCGATGCCCTGCTTTCGCAATATGGTATGAAAAATACACAGGACACTGTGATCGTCAGGGCTAACGCGACATTGTAAATGACGCAACGTTTACAACTGGTGAACGATGGAAGATGTGGGGTGTTGCTCGTTGCCGATTCAGCGTTAAAATCGAACGGTGCGATGCCGATAAGTTTGAAGTAATAGAACAAACATTTTGAGAGAAATTTTTCGTAAAGCGCATAATTATTTTTCACTCCTATTTTCAACATGATTTTTTATGTACGTCCATACAGTGTAACATTACTACAATATACGCTACTCACCCGCGTTTTGTGTAGTACTTGACCACTGCATTAGCTGCGCTTGCGTTCGATAAAATAATTTTAGCTTGATTGAAGTGAAAAAAATAACGTCACTCTCCAGGCAATGCCAATAACGCATTAGACATTTTTTCATTCACTAATGCGTATACTTTATTATACTGTTTCATTTTTTTAATACATACATAAAAAATTACATTTTCAACTGATTCAGGATAAACATCTCAAGGTGGACAGTTGTTGTCTTGAAATTGCAATAGTATCACCAAGTACGTGGCTATTGATCCTGAAATCTAAAAAAATGGATGTAATGGTGCAATCGATACAATATAAACAAAAGAGAGTGTACGATGATGAAAAATCGCAACTGACAGACATCAACAACGATTGATCCAAGGTGAACAACTTGAAGACTGTAAACCTCACTTTGGTGTGCAGCAAACAATTTGAAAATTGATTCAACTGCAAACATACTTGGAATATATAAGTATATATACACATTGACGAATGGAAATGTGCGAAATGTAGTGTTTCTGATAAAATTTTAGATTAATCATATATACATACCTTACTTATAATTTTCTCGTCACTGGTGTTCATCAAGCAAGTAGTTATCATTCGTCCAGTTTTTTCACTCTGTCCCTCGTAAGAATATAAATTGAGTTATATACTCATATATGCAAAAAGTATTTTGATATATATATATACAATAAAAAGTAAGTACCTCCGTTACAACGGCATCGGCACAAGTGGCCAAATAAACGAAGCAAATCACGTACAAGAGCCAAAATTGACAGCACCGATAAACGTCTATCAGCGGTAAATTACTTTTTCCAAGGACAATTGGCTTGGCTATGTTGTATCCTACAAAAACCAACGTCATGAACCCGTGGCCCAAGCTCATGGCAGCCGGATAAGAGTAAAAGTCGGACAAACTTTGTGATATCTCGTGCAACAGCATGTACAATTTATGCGAATCGTGGATTTTTTTCAAAACTATCATCTTGGACTTGTCACTTTGGACAAATTTCACTGCGCACGCTATGCTCAGGTCGTTCGAGATTTTCGCCAGATCGTCGTTGACATTCTCGAAAAATCGCTGCGTCAACTTTATCACGACCGAAAAGTGGATAATGACATTTTGGACCCTCAAGATGCTGACGAGTATCAAGAGGAAATAATAACACTGCACGTACTGTTTGACAATCGTCGCGAACATTGACACCCACAACAGGAGATAAATCACTATTACGATCGTTGTGCTCGTAGCCGAGGAATTTTGTCCGCCGCGCGAACCACCGTCCGAGAGGCTCGACCACTCCCTGGCTAAGTTAATTTTGTTAGCTATCGATACCAATGTTCTTCGTTTAACGGCAAAAAACGCCAGGACGAACGATTCGGTAAGTACCACGGCGTAATCTTGTATTGCGTCGATGGTCCTCTCGAACTTGACCCTCTCCGCGTATCCGCTGACATAAAAGTCCCAAATTAGTAAGGTATTGCACGACGCGACTACGATTATCAAGATGGTGTTGTAAATGACGCCGCACTTTGAGCTCACGAAGGACCAGTTGTGTTTTTTATTGCTCACGGGAGTGACGGTAAAGTCGATCGGGGCTATTCCGAAGATTTTGAAGTAGTAGATCAAGCATTTCAGAAGAAACACTTCGTTTGGCATTAAACTTTTCCTCGACATACTTTTAATTTTCGTACTCGTCGAATAAACATTTCCTTCGCACTGCTTCGTCCTGGAAAGAAATGCGTGCTCTCGCGATCGATACACACATTTATAAAAGTGCATTAGACAAATACCATTATTCGATTCAACCGTTACTGCGTTTTGAAAGTTATAATTATAATGGGTAGAAGCATGTTACTTGTTGAGAAAAAAGTAAATTGTGTGATGAATAAATATATACCTGAAACTTAAAAATAATAGCTTATGAATGGAAAACAAAACTTGGCTCTGTTGTATGAAAAAAGTATACCTACCGACATCAAAGGTTAACACAAAAGTATATGGACGCAGACAAAAATAAAAATGAAAATTTTCAATTGTCATCTTGAAACTGAAAGAGTATGACTAGATACGTCGTAATTGATCCGGAAATCTATATGTTGATTAATTTTGCGTTATTTTTGTAATTCGTGTGTACATGTACTTAATATTCATTTTTTTTTTTTTTTTTTTTTATTTACCGATAGTAAAATCGATTGATCGAGCCGATAAAGGTGAAACACTGTAAACTTCAAATCGACGTGCAACAAATAATTGGAGAACTGATTTAACTGGAAGAAAAAAGTTTCTACTAGTATATAATATGATTGAATATATTTAAATAAAATTCTTGTGCATACCTATTTCTTACCTTTTTAATTATCTCTTCATCATTTGTATTGACTAGACAAGAATTGATTATCCCACTGGTACTCTTGCTCTTTTCGACAACGAAATGCATACATATAACGTTATTTATTAAAACAGCTCGTATTTTGAATAATATATTGAAAGATACCTCCGAAACAGTAGCCCCAACAGATGTGGTCAAAGATAGCAATGCAACGACACAATTGAACCAACACACGATTACGTGGATGTAATCCATCGCAGACATGTTAATCACACCTAAAACAATGGTCTTTGCGAGCAGATAAACCAATACAACCAACGCGATGAATATATCGATTAAACTGATAAACATCGAGTAAGCATAAAAATCCGATACGTCTTTCGATATTTCACAAAGCAACAGATGATTTTTGTGCAAAACATTTAATTTTTGTACCGTAGGCTCAACATTGTTTTGCTGGTGGTGCAGAACGTCAGTTTTCCTAGTCGACAAGTCACGTAGAATGCGGGACAATTTTTCGTTCACCCTCTCGAACGATTTTTTTATCAGTTTCAGCATAACGACGTACTGCGTGAATGTATTTTTACTTATCAAGTCGCTAAAGTATTTTGACGCGCAAAACAATATGTATTCCCTTTGATTCGTTATAGTAGCGAATTTTAAGGTGAAAATAAGCCATTGCACCATCAACAGTAGTATTATGGTGGTACGATGTTGCTTTTCATTCGTGTGCTCGTCATTGGAATCGAAAATGATGAACCATTTCTCGGCTGCTTTGATTTTGTTGGCCATCGCGAGTATGTTTTTCCGGAGCAGAGTGTACGTCGTTAATATTGAAATGACGGAAAGTAGGTCTAGAAAATCCTCGATGGAGCCCATCAAACGGTCGAATTTGTCGCTCCCAACGTATCCAGTTTCGTAGAAGCGCGCAATGAACAATACATTAAGGACAGTTAGCGTTACGATTAAAAATACGTTGTAAGCGACGCTGATCTTGGATGTCGAAAGTAATCGGCAGTGTAGCGTGTTGTTCTTCATTTTTACGATTTTCAACTCAATGGGAGCTAGTCCAAGTATTTTGAAGTAGTAGAATAAACATTTTGAAAATGACGCGCTGTTGAATTGAAAGAGGTTTTTCAACATTTCGTACCGCTACGAAAAATTTCAGTTAACATTCCCGCATTCCCGGGAACGTGTAACACTGGTCGCGTGTATATACTTACAGACTTTACATTGCATTGTCAGAGTCACATTGAATTAATACTGTAAGTACATTTATTGATTTTCACCAACGCAAACTCGGCATATATTTTTCTTTGATATTGCAAAGATGAAAGAATCATATAAAAAAAAAACATTCCGAGTTTATCCATCCGTGTTACACGTGTATTCGATTAATATGATAAAACGGAGCTCAACAAAAGAGCCTCCTATAGCCTATATATAATTAGCCTCTGGTTTTGTCATTCTGGTAAAGAGAGAGCACGGTGGAAGATATATGTGAAGTTATGTGTAGTAATTATAGTAATCACTACTAAGTAGTGCCATAAGGTCGATTTTATTAAACCATATAAGTAAAATATCTGTACGTTTGGAGGTCGATTTTCGGGTAATAAACAAACTGTACACTTGCCGCAAATAGCACAAACAACGTTAACGTTTTATTTTATATGTGAAAGATTAGTTGCGGCTGGTTTATAGTTGATTAAACTGCTCTAATGTAAGTAGTAATAATTATTTGGATCAGCGCCATCTAGCGTTGCGGATTTTTGAACCAAAAAGTGGCCCTAAACTTTTCAGCCAGAGCTTTAGCGCGTAGAGCCATTTAGTCACTTATAAACCAGCCGCAACGCATGACGTAACTATAAAATGAAAAAATAACGATACATGTGTTTTTGGCGGCAAGTTAACAATTTATTTTTTACCAAAGAATCGACCTTATATGTATTTATACTTATGAAGATAAATTTTCGAGTAAAAGATGGATTGTTAACTTGCCGCCAAAAACACATGTATCGTTATTTTTTTATTTTATATCTACAAAATTAGTTGCGGCTGGTTTATAATTGACTAAATGGCTCTAAGCCGATTGCTCTGATTCAGAAATTTAGGAGCCACTTTTCGCTCAAACGGCTCAAAAATGAAGACCGCTGATCCAATTAATTACTACAGCGACACAGCGTAGTAGTTAGTAGAGCCACGTAATCGATTATAAATTATAAACCAGCCGCAAGTAATCTTATAGGTATAAATTAACAAGTAATTGACATTGTCGGTGCTATTTGCGGTTCAGTTTTGTTTTGGAGTTTTGAGGTTTTGGACACTTTTGGTTAAACAAACTAAAAAAAGTTGACAACTACGATACTTAAATTGTTTATAACAGACAGGGTCGACAGGGAAGAGAAATTTAGTTGTGTGAATACTGTAAATTTAGCAAGTGTAACAAATAAATACATAATAGTTATGACAGAATCGAGATTCTGGTAGCACGTCAATGACGAACTCGAGTGATGACATTGAGAAACAGAATCAGTCACAACAGCAAAAAGCTTTCTATGCTTGATTTATTGTTATTGTAAGTAAAGATAAAATAATACAAGTACAAGTATCATGCTCAAAAAAGAAGAAAAAAAAATACGTAATCGTAAACAAAAATCGCCCGAGGCAGCTGGTAACAGGCAACCAAAACCGAGCAAAACCAATAAACACGGCCAACTTCCCCGGGATAGCGTGTCCACGTCATCAGAGCGAAACAACTGGCACACGTCCCTCTTTTACAACCTTGTCGTTGTCGTGTCTGTCGCGGCTGTGGCTGTCATTGCCTACGTGGGTTTCAAGTCGACGAGAGTCAATACACCTTTCAGCCATGACAAGCTGGTGGATTGGAGTAAACTGGACAAGCAGGAGTACTACTGGGGTACTTATAGACCAGGTCTTTACTTTGGGACAAAGACGAGAGTGCCATACTCCCTTGTTACTGGGATGATGTGGTATCCACAAGATATGTGGCTGCTTGGTTTGGAGCCTAGGATGAGACATTGGTGCGATCAAAACGATAATCTGGAAAGGTATGGATGGCTCAAGCACGATGGAAAAAACTTTGGTGTGCAGGAGATTGTTGATAAGGGTACGCTCATTAGAACATCCTTTATTAAGAACATACATGGTAACAACGGCGGAGACTGGACGGCTCACATCAACGTTACAGAGATCAAGCCACTGCCACAGCAGAAGAGGAGAATAACTCTGCTGTACTATGCTGCTATTGAGAATAGGACCATGGGGGAGATAAAGCCTACGATAGATCAAGTTATTGATGGTAAATATTCTGAAAGCAGGCTGGTAAGCATAGATGGTCGGACAGAGGAGCTTGGCTTCTTCAAAATAAACTTTAGTACTCTAAAGGGAAAGGATGTGCAATACTCTTATCTGTCAACTTATGCTTCGAGCTTGAGTGAACTAACAGAGACTGTACTTCATGGTTTGAGATCTGTCAAGGGTAGCATAATTTTGCCTGGTGAAGCAAGAAATCCAGTAAACAACCAAGAAAATAATTTGATCGTCACACATATAACAGCAGATCTACCTTTAGAGCTGGAGGTAAGTTTTGAGCGTGAGAGCCAAAATAGGAAAGAAAAGATCACTGGCGACAATTTTAATAAGATGCTGGAAACCCATGAAAAGGAATTTGATGATAAATTTGAAAGGATCTTTAAGTTGAAAGAAAAGGGCTTTAGTAATGCGCGAATCAAGTTTGCTAAGCTGGCTTTTTCTAATATGATAGGCTCCGTAGGCTACTTCTATGGGTCACCTCAAGTACAGAGTGAGCACACCCAAAAACCTGTGCCTTACTGGAAAGCTCCTCTTTTCACGGGTGTGCCAAGTAGAAGCTTTTTTCCACGTGGTTTCTTATGGGATGAGGGCTTTCATGGTATGCTGCTCTCACACTGGAATCTCGATCTAGAAATGGACATTATCAGTCACTGGTTTGACTTGATGAATGTCGAAGGCTGGATACCTAGAGAGATGATTCTTGGCGATGAGGCGCTAGCTAAAGTTCCTGAAGAATTTGTTGTCCAGTTCAATGCTAATGCTAATCCTCCAACTTTCCTCATGACATTAAATTATATTTTGGAGCACAGACGAGAAGAATTTCAGACACGACACTTGGACTTGCTGGAAAAGCTATATCCAAGATTGCAGGCTTGGTATGATTGGTATAATACTACACAGAAAGGCGAACAGCCCAGTTCCTACAGATGGCGCGGAAGAAATCCCAACACTAACAAAGAGCTCAACCCCAAGACCCTAACGTCAGGCTTGGATGACTACCCAAGAGCCTCTCATCCAAGCAAAGACGAGCGACACGTTGATCTGCGCTGTTGGATGGCTATGGCATCTAAAGTCATGGCCACCGTATCTGACATCCTTCAAAAACCTTCTCAAAAGTACATGGACACTTATGAGTACTTAGCTGATAACAGGTTGCTCAACGAATTGCATTGGTCGTCAAGAGCTGAGCGTTACTCGGACTTCGGCTTACACACTGACAAGATCCAGATGAAAAAGATTAAAAAAATAAACCGGAACAACCAAGAAACTTTTGAGACAATACGCGAGCAATTGGAGGATCCTAAAGAACAATTTGTCGACTCTAACTTTGGCTACGTTTCGCTTTTCCCTTTTATTTTACGTCTAGTAGAGCCCGATTCGCCTCAGCTGCAGAAAATCCTCCAGGATCTCAAGAATCCAGATCTACTGTGGACAGACATGGGTCTGAGGTCACTGGCAAAGTCTTCACCGATCTATAATAAATATAACACGGAACACGATCCACCATACTGGCGTGGACCTATTTGGATCAACATGAATTATCTGACTGTAGCAGCACTGCATCATTATTCAATGGTTGATGGGCCATACCAGGCCAAAGCTAGGATGATTTATTCACAGTTGAGAAAGAACTTGATTGATAACATTTTTAAACAATATAAAAGAACAGGGTATATTTGGGAAAATTATGGAGATAATGAAGGGGAGGGTAAAGGCAGCCATCCTTTTACTGGATGGAGTTCCTTGGTTGTTTTGATAATGGCTGAGTTGTACTGAGATTAATTTATTTCAAATAATTTTAATCTTACAACACATATAAAATGCAAAAAAGTACAGGAGATTTGAATGATGCTCTTGTAACAAATTTGAGTTAAGACTTTATAATTGCATTTATGTAGTTTGTTTATTGAATTTTCATAAACTTAAATATTCAATTTTTTTAAAGAAATAAAATCTTACTCATAGATTGAATATCTTGTTTGTAATTAATTGTACATACAATTACTGTGATTATGTACGGTATGAACCATAGTTTTAATTTAATGAAAAGTTACTCTTGATACTAATACATGATAAAATTTTCATTACAATTTACTGTTGACACTGGTGCTCTTCAAGGAGATACAAAACTTTTTCCTATGGAAAATAGATTATGCTTAATGCAGATAAGTCTTGCTTAAATTTTATAAATATTTACTAGTGAAATTACTCTTTTTGTAATTTTAAAACATGTGATTCAACTTCTTGAAACCATTCCTATCTTTAGTGCAATACTTGATAATTATTTGTAAGTGTTATGTTACATCAAGCATGGGTGTATAACATCAAAAAAAATTATACATCATGTCTAAACTAGACAAATGTCCAGAAACAATGTACAGTCATTACTAAATGCTCTTGTGTACATTAATAAAAGATTTAAGGTGTTTATATCAAATGAGAAAAATAAAAAAAAACTTGCTTCATTAGTTGAAAATAAATCATTTAATTTATTCATAATCTACCCAATCTCAAAGCAGTACTTAAATAATACCAATAACTAAATAAACATCTATGATACAATAAACATCTATCTATACAATTCAAAAACTAACTAATCAATGTTCTTTTTTAATTTTTGGTTTGTAATTCTGACCAAACTGTTTATATTCATCATAAGCTGGAAAGCCAATTGAAGCATGCTGATTAAGAGGTTTTACATTAGGATCCACGATTTCAAGAACCTCGGTTTCACTGGCATACTTTTCCTCAAGTTTCGCCGCGTTTTCCCTCTTAGTTAATATCATCTGGTAGTTGGCACTTACCTAAATAATTATATTTTGCTCTTACTTTTAGTAAAAAATCAACTTAATAAATGTGATAAAAAAATTACCTCTTCCTCGGTGGGTGCTACCCTTCTGCGATGTCTCAACCAAGCTTCCCACTCAGCTGGCATTTCCTGTTCAAAATTATCTTTTTCTTTGGGTACAAAATAGCGGTTGGGCTTTTTATGAGCAGATTCTGTTCTTTCGATTTCATAATACTTGGTCCCAAAATAGTCCACTCCAACAAGCGTGTGTTTTGGAAATTTCGGTGTTATAGATCTTATGAAATCCTTAAATATCATGACAAACAAACCACGTTCCTTTACTTTCGACATGTTTGCTGTTCAAAAAAGATTTTCTTTAAAATTTCTGCTTCAGATAAACATGTATGTTATGTATCCATAAAAACATGTCATGTATGAAAGCAGTAATTGATTGAACATTAATTTAGATACTTCCATTCAAATAATATAAATTAATTAGTATATGAGCTGTAAAATGATTCACTTGCTAGATTCCCTATTTTTTTATTCAAACAATTGTTAAAAAAAAAATGTCCCATACATAACCTGAAAATTTTGCAATCACATACATCCATGCATATATTATCCATCGACTATTTTTTTTTAATTGTTGACTACTTTGATACAAAACATTTCCTACGAATCACATGACAATGTTTTTAATTAAGCAACGATGACATTAAATTTATAGGTATAGATTACACGTAAAATAATTCTTGCTTAGATTCCTCCTGGGGACCTGGGGATGGCTTGAAGAGATGGCGAGCACTGAAATTACAACTGATAATTGGCGCTTCAATTAATACCTATATCAAAACTGTGTCACATATTGCACATTAATCATTACTTAATTGACATTCACCAAAAAAAGAAACATTTACATTTACATTTGCAACTCTCGAGCTCTATAGCTCTACAGCCTGCCTGCTATATCTATATTTAATTTATCTAAAGATCGTCAACGCCATCTAGCGTTTCAGATTTCGCGAACGGCGAACGATTCTCTAGGGAGTCTAGGGGAATCGTCTTGAATAAAACCCTAGACATTAGTGCTATATATATGTGGCCTAGGGTTTTTCGCCAGAAAGAATTCACTGTCGAAAAATAAATCGTAACGCTAGATGGCGCTGGTGCCATTTATTCGATGTATATAGATGTAGCAGACCATAGAGTCGATCGAGAGTGTGTGGCTCGCGGTAAATAATATAAGAGTTTACGCCCGTCAGAAATACAGCTAGTGTTTCTTTTTTTAGATAAATATTGCAAGAATTGACGTCATTTATATTATTAATGCTGTTCTAAAACGTAATAGAGGGCTTAATTAAAAATGAGCCATTGCAGTATTTTTTTAAATGTGGCATTAAAAATGATTCAATTGCGTTGTTGTGGTTTTTCTTTGATCTTTTAATGATCCAATTTAGTTCGCTGTGTCTCTTTGCACTTAAATCCACGATATAATTACGAACTGTAAATACGTGGATTTAAGTGCGAATAGACTCGGCTTTAATGTTACTAAGAAAAAAAAAACCAGTATCTCAGTTGCTTTCGTAAATATGTTTGTGGCGCAAATCACCCAAATCGCTTATAAAATAATTGAAATATTCACCTTGAAAGTGATAAATAGTTTACGAAATCAGCTGCTCGAGCGATCTTCTGTTGTTTTTGTTGTTATTGTTATTGTTGTTGTCTATACACTGCTAAATTTGCATTCAGGATCCGGTTTTGTACACGTATGTGACCTGATCCGGGCCTGTTCAGTCGCACCTGATGATTAAATCAATGATCCCAACGTTTGTGATAAACAGCCATTAATTATCGTGTGATTTTATCAATATGTTGTCTTACGTGCAGTGTAGAACGTCACGTAGCGCAGAAAGTAATTAAATATTAAGTTATATCGTATTTTTTACCGATGTAATTGGTGTAAAATGATAAAAAAAAAAAAAAAGCTTTAAAGTTGTGTCATTTTTTTAAATTCATAAATGATAAAACTTTGACGCGCTATTATAAAAAACTCAACAAATATTTTACTGAAAAATAATTTGTCATGCAGCATGAAGAATTTTAATCGACAATGATTACTCATTATCCAAATACAAACATAAAGGCGTTTATATAATACATAAAATAACATTATAATTGGACTTTCAGTTTTTGTCTTGAAACTGAAATAAAATCACCAAATAGGTTGTTAACAGTCCCGAAATTGACAACAACAAAGATTCGTTTAAGGAAAAAAGACTGAAGACATTGAACCTCACATCGTTGTAAGACAAATACATGGAAAATTGAATAATCTGAAAAACAATCATTGAAAGTATCGATCATAATTATACATGACACGTATTACTTACCTCCTTACCTTTTCAGCTATTTTTTTATCATTTGTACTGACCAGAAGAGAATTTATAATCAAGCCCGTTTTTTTGCTCTGCAAGATCACACCTATGCTAACTAAATACGAAGGATGACAAAATTTTGACATGAAATTATTCTTACCTCTGCCACTACGGAACTAGCCGATGTAGTCAAAAACACCAACTCCGTGGCACATAGCAACCAGTACGCTAAACAATGCACCAAATCTATCGTCGTAAGATCGTTTATTCCGAGAACAATAGGCTTGGAAAAGTGGTACGCATAAACAACCAACGACAAATACTTTTCGATTAAACTCAACAGCATTGGACAGGAGTGAAAACTGGACAAATCTTGGGATATTTCGTTGAGAAACAGGTGACTCTTGTGCAAAAAGTTCAATCTGAAGACAATTTTATCAACGGCGCGCTCAGATTCAATGAAAATTTCGTTGTTGTCCTTAGCCTGATCCTCCAACATGAATCGAACGTTATTGTTGATATTTTTGAAAAGCTGCTCCAACAATTTCAAAATAATTATGTACTGCATGTACATGTTTTTTATAATTAAAATGCTGATGTACACGGAAACACAGTAAACCAAATATTCGCTTTGATTGGTAATCGTTGAACAGTACACGACCCAGAAAAATCCAATAACGACGATCATAATTATCGTGCCGCTATGCGTGATCGAGCCATCCTCATTGACGACTTGATGGTCGAAAAAGTTTACCGACCGTTGCCTCGCCATGTTTATTTTGTTACCGATTTCAACCAACATTTTTCGCTTGACAATGTACGTCACCAGTATGATAGTGGTTGTCAGAAGTAAGAGGAAATCTTGAGTGACGTCGATAACTATGTCGAACTTGGTCCCGCTGAAAAATCCCTTTACCTCGTAACACAAAATAAACAACAAGTTTAACGTCGCAGTTGTCACAATTAGTATCACCCCGTAAAATGCACTGCATTTTGAATCGGTGAACGTCCAAAAGACCGTCCCGTTGTGTTTCATGATTTTGGCTTTAATCGGGGCTATTCCGAAAATTTTGAAATAATAAATTAAAAGTTTTAACAATTGAGTGTTACTAGGCGAGTACATTTTTGCTGGTTTTACTTGGTGCGCGCGAGGAGGGAATAAAATGATTAAACATTGAATTTAATTCGCCTAATGCAATCAATAACTTTTAGCGCTGTCGGTTATTAAAACTGAATAAACATAAGTGCACGATAATCTCGTAATATATTATCTAACGATTATTATTATTACAATTGTTACCACTGGTGTAATGCAGCAGGAAGAAAAAAAAATTTTTTTATATATTTTAAACTATTATGTAAAATATTGAGGTATTAAACGTATTTTTCAATGTAACATTTTGAAGAATTGTAAGTTTTTATTGATATGGGTAAATTGATGTTTGATAATTAAATCGAATAAAAATAATTTCTTGAGTAGGTATTGAAAGATAATCGGACAATATTTATACAACTAGCCACAAGTATCATATAATTTAACATTTCAACGTTTATCACACACATCGTAAAGAAAGATTGAAAGTTTATTCGTTGTTTCATATCAGCAATTAATTTCAATTCAAAAGTTCGAAGGATTTTTAAAACAATCAATATTGTTGGTGCAAAAACTAAATAGCATTAATTGTAAATAGCGACGAAAAGAAAAGTAAAAAATGACGGATCGCTCTTTTGAAAACGCCGGTAAGGCATGAAACATGAAAAAAAAAAAAAAAAATGTCCAACACATGGTTCGAGCGCAAGCTCAAAAGCTCGGGCGGATCAATATCTAAAGCATCAACCACTTGCGATTCGGCGAAAACCATTTGACAGCGCGACCTCCGAGGCGTTTCCGCGTATCCACGATACCGTCGAGGGGCTTGCAAATTGTGGCCTCGTCCATTCAGGCGAGGTTTGAATGAGACCGCCCGCTCGAATCTCATTGATGTTTCTCAGAATGGATTTCAATATGTCTTTTGCAGCTCCTTTGGTAAAGCAGAAACTGTTGGTGTACACCTCCAGCTTTTTCGATAAACTTCGGTGTCATTGCTGAACTAGTGCCAACCATGCTTTTATTTGGTTATTAAATTTAAAAAAATATTTTTAACTATGATTCCCTGTGCATAACATTTGATAAATTTTTTTTTTTTACTTCACATTTTAGTATTAATGACAAAAAAGTACAATGCCGAGCTTGCAAGCTCATCATAGATATGTTTTGATTCACATCTACATTTTTCTAAACTGTATTGTGTTTAAAGTGGTAGTAAAAAAAAGTCATACCAATGTGCTCTCAATTCAGCTTAGGTATATTAATTTTTTTTTATAGTACTCCTTCGAATTTTGGAAGCTCGTTATTTTGTTCTCTTTCAAATTTCCGATCTCCTATACGGAACTCTTTGTCCGGCAATTGCAACGACAGTGCGCACGCATCTAAGGTTTTTTTTTTTTTTTTTTTTTTTTTTTTTTTCGTTAACCTACAGAGATTTCGCAAAATTTAACGTCGAGTTTCACGGGATGCAAAAACCACCAAAACGTGAAACCCTTTTTCCACGTGACGTACGTCAAGAACGACAAAGATTACAAGCGAATATGTTTGCCCAAAACTATCCAGTGGGGCGATTTAAAAAAGCCGTCTATTCGTAAAAACCCGACGGCTCGTATAAAATTGTAAAAAAACTCCCCTTTGCCCGTCAACTTCCCCAATACAAAAAAAAAAAAAAGAAATCGGTGATCGGTGATGAACGGTGAAGATACGGTCTGCCCTCCCCCTTCTTTGACCCAATGGAATCAAAGCCCCGCGAGGCGATTCGAGGTACACACTGGCGGCGCGCAAGCTCTCCAGCCGCGGCATAAGGGGAGCAGGGCAAAGGTTCTCCGTCCGCGACTCGCCAGTAGTGATCCGAGGCTGGCACGCGCCTCTTCTCACCCGACACTCCGACGCATCCGCTGTATAAAACACTCGTGCACATAATATATGTAACCCGATCCTGCAGTCGTGTGTGCGCGCGCCCGTGTCTCCCGTGCAAACAGCGTTGTCTCAAGTGGAGGCTGTAGAGAGAGAACGAAAGTAAAGAGATAAAGGTGCGCGAGCTTTTTTTTTTTTTTTTTTTAATTTATCTGGAGCAAGACTGACAGCAGTCTGGCCCTCCGTCTAGCTTTAAAAGGGGCCGAGGGGAAGGGTAGGGGGACCCGGTGGTGCAGAGGTTGGCTGATATCGATTCCGCGCAGAGGGAGGGAAAAAGCTTCGGTGGAGCTTGAAATAATGTGCGCTTGTGGCCCCCGAAGGAAGGGATTGTCGGTGATTTTTTCGGCACAAATGGCGACAATCGAGAATCCGAACATGATAATCATTACAAATCAATAATTGCACCTTGTAGTTGAGTCGCCGCATCTGACGCGCTGGTGCACTGTACACGCAACCCTTTTTTTTTTTTTTTTTTTTTTCTTTTTTTTTGTTTGTTTCGGACACGCGCACGTACAGGTACTCTTTCTGTTGGTACTAGGGTACTCTAACGTCTTAGCGACGCGGTTTTACCTCCACATCCGTGCACGGCCCTTGGACCCATTTTTTTTTTTGTATTTTGGCTAAAAGGTGCAGGTTAATTTTTTTGGCCACTCGGATCCGGGGTGCGGTAAATAAAAATTAAAGATACACGGTAATGTCTATGAGTATACATGCAAGAAGGGGGATTTAATTGACGGTGTACGGAATATAAGTAGTCGATCTAGCGAAGCGCGCCTACGTTCGGTTATGTCACGAGAAAAGCATTGACCTTTAGGAAATAAATTGTTCACGTGCGCTGCTGCAACGCGTTGTATAGCGCATGGCTGTGCAATAAAAAATTCAAGTTACACGTGCTTGGATCTCGCGTTTCATTCGATCGGGTCTTTCGAGGGTATATAGTTACAGCCGTTGTATAGTGGCGTGTGATTTTTTTGGGATGAGAAAACGTACTTTTTCAGATGCTCTTAATTTTTGGTCCTTTGATAATCACAAAAAAAAAAAAACAGTGAAATAGGGAGTCAATCATTGAATGTCCCTAATATAATGGCACTACCTTTTTCCGAAGTATCCCGATATTTGGTTTTATGAAAATGTTTCTCCGTGACGGCCGTCGTTTATTTGTTCTCATGAATTCAAATCGCTACACATGATATGACTGAAATCAGTTTAACGAACTTTACTAACTGCAATTTTATTTCGAGCACGCAATCCCTAAAAATTAATACCGCAGTGCCGAGCACGAAAAATTTCGACATTGGCATCGTACCTTTTCTTTGTGATTGGAAAGAAAAAAAAACGTCACCTTGCTCATGATTAAAATGTCAAGAAAAAAGTTTGGCTGAAAAAATTTAATCTTTCTACATACATAAATTTTCATGCATTTGCCAAAAAACTTTTTTTCATTTCTTTCTGCTCAAATTCTTTTAGCCATTAATTGATACCTGGAAATAATAGTTTGCGACAAAAAAATTGACAAGCTTTACAAAGCACTCATTTTTTAAAATGTCGACTTTAAGAAATATTCTATACTCTATGGAAAAATATGATTTGTATCAACATTTTATACCTGAAAATCTGTAAATGTAATATTGTTTCATCGTGGAACAAAGAATCTTATACCTGTCACAACCGTTTTATTTATGCAGAGATCCCTTATTTATTAGAAAAAGTTTAAACTCTTAGTAAGGTGGAAAAAATTTCTGAAATGATACGAAAATAACGTATTTTTGTAGAAACCAATTCCAGGTTTCATTTACTGATTGTTCTTATTATTATTATTATCTACTAACTTAGGAATGATGGTCGTTGACACATAATAACTCTCGCTAAAAAATTAAAGCAAACGAGCGTTTACAGTAAGACGTATTTCAGTGGTTAGGAAATTTTTTTTTTATCGTATATAAAAGCACAAAATTCTAAGTATGTAAATGTATTTATATGTGTATCGGCACAGTGGCCAAAAAAAAGGGAAAAAAGGAAGTGAAGGGGAGCATGAGGGGAGTGACGAACCGATCGAATGTCACTCGCCTCTTGTCGCAGTTGCAGCATTGACCATCGGCATCGATCGCGCTTAGGCCTAAAGGTAACAATTCTCACTTGTATTTTGTAACTAGACATTACCATTTTTTTTATTGATTTTGCTGATTTATCCTGTCATTGTTTTATGGTACGACTCATTACCATTAATTTTTTTCCCTCCTAATGTACGAATAACTATGTGCCTTGAATAAGTAATAAGTTTTTTATAAAATATGCTTATTTGTAAATTGTTGGATCGCATATTGTACTTCAATATTAAATATCAAAAAGCGAAACAAAAAGAAGCACTGCATTACAGCTATTATAACTCTGGCAAGCGATACTTTGCGGAAAAAAAAAAATTAGTTCACCAGTAAAACGATGCGCTTTGGATAAGTATGTATGTGCACTGTATAGGTCAATATTATACTAAAAATCTATAGCACCACCGGAGAAGCGTAAATTTAGATGAAGAAACATTCAATCCGTAAGATTTAAAGCTTCGCAAATGTTATAGAGCTTGATGAATTTTACTTTGGTTGTCGAAAAGAGCTGCGAGGACAGTATTTATGATTTTGTCGACAGAGCCATCGAATAAAAATGAAAAGTAAAATTCCAGTATGGTTACGCAATTTCATCAAACAATAGCCGCAACGCTTATATTCCTTGCAATAAAATACCGTGTCAACAATATCTGTCCAAGATATATATATATATATATATATATATATATGCACATACCTCCACAGTCAGTAATCAATTGTAAACGACATAGTCACGTTTTTTATACCTCCCTGGGGAAAAACGATGACCTTTTCAATTTCTATGCTCCAGAGTCCTTTTCCATCATCATCCCCCGTGTATACACATGCATACGTTTGCTTGCTGATTACTTGTACGTATATGCCGTGGTATATCTCTTCACCACGATCTATCGGCGGCTTTACGTAACGCCTCAAATCCCAAATTGTTGTACATGTGTGCACTTTTATAGTTGCGTGTATTATACCTGTGCAGATATTTAGTATGCTGTTAGCTCGGCACTCTGGGACTATCATTTTTGCGTTTATTTCGAGTATTAATCAGCACCGGAATTTCGCTTAGTAATTTTTTCGCGGTATAATACAGGTGGAGGAAGTTTGATGGTTTTTTTTTTTTTTTTTTTTTTTTAAACGCATGTATGCTGCGTCTAATCAGTTTCTCCTTCCGATTACCCTTTGACAATGTCTCGACAATATCAATGTTTGCGAGGTTGAAAGTAAAGTCAAAGTAGTCGTCAATTTAATTGGTGATCAATTTTATAAGCAATTGTCGCGTTGCAATTTAAATGACTATACTTCTGAAAAAAAAAAAAAAAAAAAAAAAAGTAAAACTATCTTTATTGCCGTTTATTCGTAACGCTTGTTTTAGCGCGTTCTGATAAAAAACTGTGCATATATAAAAAATCAAAATCCTCGTTTTTTTATCTACTTTTTGATGACATTTAATATCACGGTAATTGACAAATTACGCAATTTCGTAATTTTATTCGATGCTTTTTTACTTTTTTGTTTTTTTATTTTTTTTTCAATCTGCCGGCAAAGTGACTACAACAAACTGTTTATAAGAACTATGTTTTAAGGAAACAAAAAAATGCTAAAAAAAAAAATATGTACATACACTGCACAATACAATACGACAAAGTAGCGTGTTCTTGCGATAAGTCAATTCATATCCAAATAAAATGAGAAAAACAGTAATCTTTAGGACGATATTATATATATATATGTTTACATATTGTGCACCCCCTTGCAAGCAGCGGAAATTACGACCGCTTGCTCCTAGTGGCGCAATCTACGGTTTGCGCCAGGATACGGCAATCCTTTTGTCACGGATTTCTTTAATTTTTCTTATATTATCTCTTCTTTTTTGCACCAATGCACGTTTATCCAGAGACTGAAGCTTACCTTTTTAGTTTGATGGACATCGTGTGTCGTTATACAAACAGCTATAGCTATATAATTTAGATTGCACCTAATGGCAACAACGACGAACCCATAAAAATTCTGCTGGCTAAGTGTCCCCAACACTTTATCACTTGATGTGGTGTACAATTTTTTCTTTTCTTTTTTTGTTGTATGAAAAAAAAAAAAAAAAGGAAAAAAAAAAAGCAAAAAGAAACCTTACATGAGACAAGCATACTTGGTAGACTCCCTTGGGAGACGATCGGCTGTACGTGACAACTCTGAAATATACGTCGAAGCACTGGCAAGGGAACCCTTGCACGTCCCTTTTTTTTCCGCGACAAGATCCGATGCTTTCTTTCCTTTCTTCGTTTTTGTAAGGCCTCGGCGTCCAGCTTTTTTTCTTTCTTCCCCTTTATAACACCACCGCGTTGGGTATCACGGGCTCAATTGAACGACTCTGAACATGTGTACATTTGTAGCTTCGACGCATTGCGTTCGTTTAGAGTATGTTGTACTCGATGCAACGTAGCACACGGAGACTCTGCAGCCTGCACATAGCAGCAATCGAGCCACTTTACAATTATAACCCTCGTCTTTTCCACGTCCCCCTTTTGTTTGTCAACAATGTTTGTACGTATATACATGTATATATGGACCCCGAAGAGATGTTGCATTGCTACACGTAACTTTCATTGCGAGTCTCAAAGCCTCGTCTTTCTTCGCATTGTCCGATCACACTGAGACGCAGATGTACGTTCGCATACGCATCTATTAAAATTGTCGATCTAACGACGGACATTGTGCAATAGAAGAGACGCATGAAAACAGTTTAACTATAAAGTTTTACACGTGTATTTATCCGTGTGTATAATTATGTATTAATGCAATCGGTTAGCACGTATGCCGACGTATAGGTCACGAGGGTCATTCTTGAACCTTTTGCGATGATTTTCGTAGAATCGATCGAGGAAGATGATGATGATAAAAGAGTTGATATGCACACACATACCTACTGCTTGCACCCAATTTGAGGCCCACGAGAGTAGTAAGGGTGAGTAATTTCCAGACACCTCTGACGTCACCGTCTGGCTCCGACGGTTGGGCCCTGGGTTGAGAGTTTGGTCGTGCTGTTGGAGGAGGGTGAGGAGCGGGGTTCCTAGCTGGGTAATTTTGGAGCTTCGAGGAGTGGCGCGGTTTTTGAAATCCGGTGTAAGATCAAATGCAAAAAGATGATATTTTCTGTGTATGTTGTTTCCCTCGTTCATGTAATGTATTCCAGAGCCCGAAAATAATGTCTGATAAGCTTCAACGTACATGGATCCACTTCCTGTAAAAGCAGGTTGTAATGGTTTGCTTGAAATTTGTACCCCATCAACATTATAATGACAAAAAATTAATAGAGTAATTTTGGAAATTAAAGGGGTTAAGTTTTCTGTCCTCGTTGAAAGCTTTGTTGTCGACGAAACCTAGTATTATTCTTTTTGGTAACTAGCCAAGAATAACGTTTTCTAAACAGTCGCCTGTAATACCACTGTGCATAGTAAAATATTTAACTTCCACACGGGTGATTGGATATTTTGCAGTAGTGCTTGCTAAAGTCTTTGCATGTGCAATCAAAACTGTGGGGCTCACTTTTACTCGTTGAACAAAAAGTGTCGTTGGAGGAGGGTGGAGGACGACCAAACACTCACCCCGGGCCCGACCGTCGGAGCCAGACGGTGACGTCAGAGGTGTCTGGAAATTACTCACCCTTACTACTCACGGGGTTACACTTACCTACCTGCACCTGTGACGGGGAAGTACGAAACGGAGATTTTATTAAGTAAATGTCTATCGACAACCAGCTCGAGAAGTACGATGATAGCGCCGGGTCAGCCTTCACCCTGAATGAAAAATCAATCAGCCGGCCGGTGGGGCATTGAGTCGCTCGCCGCAACGCGTATGTATATACCTACCTATACCGTCTGAACACAGGTGGTGTAGGTCCGGTTATGAACTTTTTACACGCGAGCTGTTGATATAATGATTCCAGTGCCAATTTCCTTCAATCCAACCCTTTCAACTCCCCCCCCCTAGCTCTCTCCCCCTTCCAACCCCCATTGCTACGATATGTTCATGCATCGTACAACTGTGGCCTTGAAACTTTTACGCCCCACTGCAATATTATTTCATGTGATGCAGTTGCAAAAGTCTTACTGAATTATTATTAATATATGTTATTACTATTATTGGCTTTTGATACGAAAAACAAGTAGCAGTGGGTATACGGGTTTTTGTCTGCGGAACTTGGGATGAAATATATCGGGTGACAAGTATCCAATTCATCCTAACGCCGGGTGGGGACTAATTCGGATCAGATCGTTTTTCCACGTATATATATGCGGCATCGGGTGGCAAACGTGGTATGAGCGTTTGGCGCTATATGGGGCGCTCAATATATGCCGAGGGACGCGACTTGGCTGTTGTAACGCCTGCACACACCTACCTGTTTACTTTTACGTGAGAGACACCTCAAGCGACGATAATACGCAAAGTCGGCCGACAAGTAAATCACTATAAGCTCGGGACAGAGTGTGTGTGTGTGTGTGTGTGTGTATAGCTGATCGATCGAAGCTTTTGTTTAGTTGTATGTTTTCTTGATGAATGTACTCCCAGTGCAAATCGTATAAACAGCAAACAATAAGTCAGTTGGGCTAGCCGGATTGAATCGTCGTCTGTTAGTGTACATCTCCAGTTGAAATTCAATAATATTAGTATCATCAGACATAAATAAAAAATATGGTAATTTTTACATTTGTTTTCGAAAACTTATCTAGTGTTTTTCTGTTGATTGGCGTAATCGTTTGCCAGTACCTAATAATATTAAAGGTGTACACGTGTCTACTCATTTAAATGAGTTACTTTTTTTTCAAACGATGCCAATATCTTTCACGTTTGAAACTCGATGTTTCCGGGCAAAAATCATTACAGAGCGAACTAAGGACACCGAGTGCCTTTTATTCCCATACCGGTTGCAAGTGGTTCGCTTTGATTGGTACCGATCGTTGTTGCTGCTGTTGCCGTGGCCTCCACTTTGTTAATCGACTGCTGCTTCTTCTCTGAGACAAACTTGACGCAGAAACTTTCCGCAAATTCATCTACTCGTATTTATTGTCACAGTTTACTCGGTCAGATAATCAAAAATGGCACTCTTGGCACACATTAGCCCCACATTAAAGTTCTTCCTAAGAATTTTTTTTTTCACGGACCATTGTAATTATTAGAAAAAACATGGCTTATAACTAGTTGCAAAGTCATATAGTAAAATAATTACGTATAAAGGGTAAAAATAATTTCCAACGCCTTTTCTATTGAATTTTATCGGGAGTACGGGAAAGCTCAAGAAATACGAAAGACGCTGTTTCAAGTTTTCTGCTTCTACTTTTAAAAAGACATTTGCCGCCTGAAAAAGTTTTGGCGAACAGCTACACGGATCAGCTTTTGAAATTAAAAAAGTTCCTCCATCTCACAGATATATATACGTGTATAAACTTATTTATCGACAAATTTTTGCTCCGAGAATAATTGTTTTGGATAAAATTTTGATACTTTTTGCAAAAACTGTTATCAATAATTTCATGTGATATTCAAGTAAGAGTGTCAAATATGTATTTATTTATTTTTCATCTAGGTATTTATGATGCAATGATCTACATTTCAATGCATGCCCGAGTATGTTACGTTTCGGAATGACCCAACGAAAAAATATACCAAAAATATTTGTCGCACCTCAAGTATGAATAAACTTTTAAAGTTCCCAAAGGGATAGGCTTTATGTATAACACACGCATCACAACTTTTGTTAGGGTTTTTGAAAATGGTTCCAAAACGCTCCGATTATCGTTCAGGGTCGTGATTTGTGTATCTACCAAAGTCTGACCTAAAAACTGGGGACCACGAGTTTGTCGAACTTGAAGAATAAAAAAAGCTCTCGTCGTATGTTCTATGAACAAAATTTTTAGCAAAAAAACAAGTAAATTTTAAAAAAATGGAAGCTAACATTGAAGAAAAATCGTCGCAGGTTTTTACTTATGAAGTCAAAAAGTTTTGTACGAACAAGCGCAAATTAAGCCATTCCGAGTATAGTCGGTGAGAATTTCATTCCCCCAAAAACTTGTACCATTTTCATTTCCATGTATGCGAAATGAAAGGTTTAAAAAACGAAAGTGAACGAGCCCGAGGGAGAGCGAGAGGAAGCAAAAGAGAAAGCGAGAACTACTACGGGGTCAAATCAATAGGAGGTAGCGCTGTGTGCTGTAGGTACATATGCACGTCTACACGTTTACGTGGTAAAGAGCCGTTTGGCGCAACGGGCCGCCACATCCGCTGGGCTCCGCATGTTCCGGATCGAGGGATATGCATTTTTTTTCTTTGCAAATGCTTTTTAAGTACCCACGACTCGAGTATGTTTTTTTCTTTTTTGTTGTAACGCTGAGCGAGTAGAGTGCGTCTGACGAGTTTCGGCTGGTTCTACTGAAACGTATGAAGTGGGCTTTCACAGTGAATCGATTCGAAACTTTTTCTTCACATTTACATTTAGATCGCGTGTGAGATGCAGAACAGAGGTCGCCGTGGAACAGAACGAGATACAATTATCGGATACGTGTACATAAAAAAAAAAGGAGAGTCCCGCGACAAAGTTGCACGCCACTTTTCTCGAAGCGCAAGTTCAGATGAAATCACGTACCGGTTCTTTCATTCAACGTTTCGATCGCAAAGTATGGCTGTACAAAAGATAATCCTTGATCGATAAAAGAGACGGGCGCCGCTGTACCTGTCCGGTATAAACTCCCCCGAGGCTGTATACGCGAGGAAGAGTCGAATAATTGCCGCACCCACTCGATTCGCTCACGTGCTATCATTTTAGCGTTGACATTCTCCCATCACATCAGGTTTTTAAGAGCACGACAAGATAAAGCATTTTTTGTTTGTTTTTTCATTGACTGTACCAAAAAGATTACTTACAACGTATAGGTTACTCACCGCTAATGGAGAAATTCAAGCACATGTAGTTCTCAAAAACAAGAAAAAAAAAAAAAAAAAAAAAAAAAAAAATTGTTTCAGGGCGAATGCAGCCTCGGCGTCGTGCCATCGAACGCCCGAAAACGAGCCTTCCAGAGCCACCTTGTACGAGCGATTATTCCCGGCTTGAAGCGCAACTCGCTCGGCATCGGGACCACCAAGAGCCCCAAGGAGCCACCGCGTGCGAGGCGACGGAGGGCGAGGTCTCTGTCATTTGGTGATAATCGGAGGATCAAGATAGTAGGTGACGACGCGGGCCAAAGTGTCGGGGCCGGGGCCGGCGGGGGCCCGCGGTAAGCTCAGGCCGCGGTGATGGACAATGAGCAGCCCCACCAAGAGCTGGTTAAGTGCGTGGTCGTCGGTGACACGGCGGTCGGCAAGACCCGGCTGATCTGCGCCCGGGCCTGCAACAAGCACGTCTCGCTCTCCCAGCTGCTCACGACACACGTGCCCACAGTCTGGGCCATCGATCAATACAGGATCTACAAAGATGTAATCGCATTCGATACTCTACACGCGTATAATATCCTTTTTTTTCTTTTTTCCCTCCTCCTCCTCCTTCGCCCACCAAAAACAAAACGAGGTTTCGCGTTGTGTCAAAGGAGGAGCGACGGTATAAACGGAAAAAAAGAAAGATATATCTTTCGAGAGTAACGAAAGTGCAAAAATAGAACAGCGACTAGTGGGCAAATTGCGGGTAATTGGTCCCTTCCCCCCTGCGCTCGAGCGGAAAGAGCTTTCGCCCGTCGCGAGAAGAAAGAGCAGCTCAATCAAGAGCCCCCTCCCCCACGCACCAGAGCCGGCAGGGACAAAAAAGAGGCTGCTCTCCGTTCAACGAACCCTCGCATTATGATGCCCCTCTCTATACTCTTGTACGCGAGTACTCCACACGAGGCCGGCCGACAATGGGATGAAAAGCCGCGGTTGCCCGACAACGGCGCGCCACTCAATCGGCTTGTTATTGTTCATTATTATTGCGATTAAAAATAAACGGCCCGGGATTACGAGGTGGAGCTAATTTTAGTCTACATTTAACGGGGGGCTATTGGATGATAACTGGTTTTTCTTTTCTTTTTTTTTTGCGCTTTCGTTCTTTCACATTAGTATGTGTATCGTTATTATTATTCACTTGTAATTGAGAGGAGGTACTGCAGAGAAAGAGAGATGAAAATACATTTGGTCAATAGGTGTTGGAGCGCTCCTGGGAGGTCGTCGACAACGTGAACGTGTCGTTGCGGCTGTGGGACACCTTTGGCGATCACGAGAAAGATCGAAGATTCGCCTACGGGAGGTAAACCTATTCTTTTTTTTTTAATTTTCAAAACAAAAAAACATACATGATGGATTTAATGCCTTTGGTGTGTAACGTGCAAACAGATCAGACGTGGTTCTACTATGCTTTTCCATCACGAACCCCGTGTCGCTGAGAAATTGCAAGGCGATGTGGTACCCGGAGATCCGTCGCTTTTGCCCCCAAACTCCGGTGCTGCTGGTAGGCTGCAAGAACGATCTGCGGTACATGTACCGCGACGAGACCTACCTCAGCTACTTTCGCGATCGCAGCCCCTTTGTCAGGTGATACAAATAAGTAGATCTAGTGAGATTTTGGTCAGACGGCCGATGATTGGAAAAATTAAATTAAAAATTTTTCTTCTTTTTGTTTCGTTATCCATGGCAGGGCCACGCGAAAAAGCGACCTCGTGATGCCGGATGAGGCACGTGCGGTTGCTCGCGAGTTGGGCGTCTGTTACTACGAGACGAGCGTCTTCACGTACTACGGCGTCAACGAAGTCTTTGAGAATTCCATCAGGGCCGCCCTCATAGCTCGGAGACAGCAGAGGTTCTGGATGACGAACCTCAAGAGGGTCAAGAGACCTCTGCTCCAGGTACACGACTTTTCTTTGTTTGCTCCAAACGAAGTGTATGAAGAAAAAAAAAACTGGCGCCTTTTTTTGAAAAAGGTTATAACAATCCTCATGAAATGTCCTGCAGGCGCCGTTTTGTCCGCCAAAGCCAATGCCACCGGAGGTTTGTCTGGCGACGAGCACCTACGAGGAGAACATCAAGTCCCTGTGGACGAGGCTCGATCACACGGACGTGACGATCGTCGCGGGAAACTGTTCTTTTTTCGCCCATCGGTGCATACTCGCTTCGGCCTCGCCGGCTTTCCATCGGCTGTTTACCATGGAACTCGTTCAGGAGTACACGCCCCGCAGCTCCAGCGAATCTAGTATGGTGAGTACAAGATCTTGCTAATTGTTTATTTCTTTGGAAAATAAAAGTAATTGATGATTAAGTAATAATATTAATTATTAGTAATAATTTTTGTGTAAAAAAAAAAAAAAAAAAAGGAAAAAAAAAAAGCAAANAAAAAAAAAAAAAATCATTTTTAATTTATATTGACGGTCATTTTTCGACAGAATGGCGACAAAAAAGCTCTGAAAAAAAAAAAAAAAAAAAATTGATGATTTAAACTGGTTGTTTGAAAATAGGTCAGCTCATTTGGCGAGGCTACGGTGGGCGAGTTCAACGACGACACGGAGTGTCTGATTCGCATCGACCAGAGCAAACCCAATAAGTAAGGAAACTTTTTTTTTTTTTTTTTTTTTTTCTTAAAGCATAGCCTAGCACCAATGAGCACACAAATCATTAATCTTGTGACAAACATTGACAGGGTTTGGGATCAGATAAAGAGACGCTCGAGTTTCCAAGTGCTGCCAACAGTGGAGAGCCAAAGAAAATCGATCGGAGCTAGTAGGGAACTAAATCATGCTGCCTTCCAAAATATTCGCGTAACCGTGGTGAGTGTCATGAAATACTTCATGTGCATCCCTGCAAGGTTTACAATATTTTTCTCTCCGAATGTAGATTGACATTAATGGTGTTCATCAGCAGACTACAGTTGTGACCTTGTCGAAGCTCATAACGAGCCAAACGATGCAACAGTGCCTGCAATTCATTTATACGGGCAATTTGGACAAGCGTTACCACGATCTGAAAGTAAGTTCAAGGCAAAATCAAAGAAACGTATTTGCTTTGACGATTAAGATTTTCCGACAAACGGTACATTCACGGTGTTATTGTTAATCAAGTTGCAAATTGTCAATGTTTGATTAACACTGAATGTACAGCTTGCAAAGAAAAACTGTTCGTCGCTTATAATAAAAATTATTTGAGATTCAAAAAAATAAAAAAATAAAGAGTCAAAATATATGTTTGAATTGGCGACAAAAAAATTAATTAATTTCGATAATGATAGTATTAACGAGGAAAGTGGTAAATGGCCATTATTCTGTAAGCCAACTAACATAACTGTGGTTCTTTCAGACAGCTCCTATCGGGCTCCTTCTGGTTAGTACTACATGTATGTGTTAGACGATTCGGTGGTATGTAATTTATACATGCAAAACGCACGTAAGGGATGATTCAATATCCGTAGACAATATATACATATTTATATGAAAAAGAAAAAAAAAACAACATCATCGACAGGAACAATTGTTACTATGAAAATGTTTGTTTGATCTTTTATAATCGAAAACAAAGAGCGGCTTGTTCATCATTCGTGATACCTTTTTTTATTTGTTTCGTTTATAGAAATTAAATGATTTTTGGCCTCAAAAGAATCGCAACGAAACTTGCATCACTCAATGCAACAACCCTCAAAAATGTTGGACTGATGCGCTTCTTCGAGGTTCATTATCAGTGTTCATAACAATCATGCATCGATCACGCACATACATGTATCTTAACTCAATGCCCGTTTTCATTCGAGACCTCGTTTACCTTTTTTTTTTTTTTAGTTAGATCTTGTTTGAAGCATGCTGTGAATTTATTTTCCATCTTAGATGTATCAAAAAGCATTTTGAATTTTTGTCAAAAAATACCAAGTGGTCGCGCTCGATTGCGTTACGAATTCAATGTAGACCTAAGATTTCCTAGAGACTATAAATATAGCATAAACGAATTTGACCACTTGAAAAATCATGGTACCTCAAAGTGCAATTATTATAAAATATAAAAACATATCCTGGTAAAAAAAAAAAAACGGAGTTGATCTCGATTAGTGCATTTTATACCTATACTGTTACATTCCGTAATTTGGGTAGTGTATTTAACAATAATGGCTACACGCATGTCCCGACAGGAGATCCGCCAAGCCGCCGAATTTCTCGAGCTACCCCAGCTCCTGATGATGCTCAACAACATGCAGTCGCGCGAACAGTACATGAACAGCGACCTGAACAACCAGTACAAGCAGATCGTGCGTCAGAGGCTCGAGACCTTCTGCCTCGAACAGGGTAACGTATACTTTTTTTTTTTTTTTTTTTTTTTTTCCCAATCGAAGAAACATACACAAGCACCTATACAATAACGCTCGTCCCGCAGGACTGTTTGCCGACGTGGTGTTCGAGCTGGACGACGGCTGTCTACCGGCGCACAGGGCCATTTTGACCGCCCGCTGCGACATGATGAAGGCAATGTTTTCGGGGGACTTTCGCGAGAGCAGCGCCAAAATCGTAAGCCCATCGCGTATAATAATAATTATATATATATATATGCGCGGCCGATGTTTACGGGGCGTTGTTTAGATCGCGTTTCCGGGGGTGCGGGAGTACACCTTCCACAAGCTCCTCTGCTACCTGTACACGGACGAGGTGCCGGCTATATCGTCCGTGCGCTGCCTGAACCTCCTCGAGCTGGCGAACCGGCTGTGCCTGCCGAGGCTCGTCAATCTCGTCGAGAGCCGGGTCATCGAGGACCTGGACAGGCTATCGCAGAACGACGGCAACGAGGCGGTGGAGAACTGCCTGCGACTGCTCGAGCCCTGCAAGGTGATGGCTTTTTTTTTTTTTTTTTTTGCCGCTATCCAAACTTTTTCCACGAGGGAAATAGCGATTGTTATATCCACCCAATGTCCCATTTTTATCGCATGCGTGATACAATTTCCATAAGTTGTATATTTATCAATTATATGTAAAATTGATATTTGCCATCACAGAGAGTATTGGATATACTGATTGAAAAGCAACCCATATTTGGCTAATTGTTTGTTTTACAATAAATAATTAAACAGTTGCACAACGCGGATCAGCTGGCCGACTGGTGCATGAACCACTTGTGCGTCAATTACAACAAACTGTGCAAAATGTCACCCAAAAGCCTTCGACTGCTGCACCCGGAGAACCAAGAGTATCTCAGCGAGCACCGCTGGCCGCCTGTTTGGTAAAAGAAAAAAAAAAACCCTTTCAATACGTAGGCTAACTCACCTTTTCCCTCGATCAGGTACCTAAAAGACTACGACTACTACCAAAAGTGTTTGGCGGAGCAGGACCGCGAGAGCAAGCCGACCCTCAAGCGCAACCGCAACCAATCGTCGAGCAACAGCAGCAACAAGGGCAGTAGCAGCAACTACAACAGCAACAAGCACAGCGTGAGCAACGGTAGCTCGGGTTGTCTCTGCTTCTCTAGCTCGTCGAGCAAACCGAGCCGGCACTCGGGCTCGGCCGGCGCCCTGACCACCTCGGCGACCGCGACGACCACCGCCAGCGAAGCCACGGCCTTCGAGGCGATCGCGGCCGGCGCCGAGGAGGACGTATGACAGGGGCCGAGCGGCCCCGGCCGCTCCGTCGGATACTTCTTCTTCGTCCTGCCCGTCGTCCTCGTCCTCGTCCTCGTGTGCGTCATTTTTACCATTTTGATACTCGTACAGTTTTATACTTGAAGCATTACTAATTGCCATCTGGAGGACAAGCGAAACAACCTACACCCTTACGTGATGTATTAACTCGCTTACGCGCCGTTGGGTTGACCTTATATACGTAGACCGTTGGGAGCGTTTTTTTTTTTCGTGACGAATTTTCCGACGGACGATTATCGGTCTTTTGTTTTCTTCGTACGCCCTCTTTTATTTTCTCTTTGCACGGTTTTGTCTCTCGTTGTTTGGATATTTCTTTTTTTTCTTCTTTTCTTTTGATGCGATGCGTATCGTTTTTAGAGTCATAATGATCACATGTCGTCGTTTTTTTATGGAATTTTTTACATTTCCCTCATTTGTACTCGAGCGGGGAATGATGAGCCATTTACTTTTTATCGATCGATGCCAAGATTTCGATGAATTTTTCATTGTTTCATTTGTAGAGCAAACGAAAGTCTTTCGTTAAACGCGTTAATTGCATAGTAATTTTTTTACATTTTAGAATATAATTACGTATAATTTTTTTATTTTTAAAAAAAGTGTAGTTAAACATGAAAAGTGAAGATAACCCTGTAAGTTGGTATGAGTTGAAAAGCAATAAAATATGTGAAAAGCTGTGTATTTTTCTACGGATTTTGGAAGTGTTGCGAACTGAGGATATTTTATCGAGAGTTGAATAAAAAAAAAAATAAAAAAAAAGAGTCAAGTTCTTGAACTGATGGCGAAAAGTAAGAATATTTTTTTGGCGAATTGATACAGTTGATCCGTTGCGAATTTTTATACGTTTGTGGTGAAACATCATTATCTGTAATGTAATCTGAAAGGATTCGTTCGGAAGGGAAAATAAAAAAAAATCTTAAATTGAATATTAGGTACACGTAATATAAATAAAAATACATGCGCTCTTCAATCAACTTTGTATAAAAGAAATACTTTTGGTCGAAACTTGAAAAATAAAGTATAGTGGGAAAACCGTAAACTAAATAATTTCAGTGAAATGGTTATTTGTTCTCTTTTAACATACACATAGATACGAAAAAAAAATGTTAATTAGAAATCAAACAACTATAGGGCTAGATATTTCTTGTTCGTGTCCTTTGTAAAAAAAAAAACGGACAAAAAAAAATTTAAAAAAAATTAAAATATCGATTGGTTGTATAAAACAGAAAAGCATATCAAATGACAATTCAAAAAAATACTTCAAACTTTATTAAAAAATAACAAACGTGTATACGTACACAAGCAAATACATTTTAAAATAATACCGCAATTACTTCGCTCGAAGGGGAAAAGCAGTTTAATATCAAAGGGGGCAGAGAGAAAAAAAAAAAAAAAAAAAAAAAAAAAAAAAAAAAAAAGAAAACAGCACAACTTTCTTCTCATATTCAGTTCACCGACTAACTAAATTGAGATTTGATGGGCTCAATTTGCAATACAAGCATAAGTTAGGCATATGCATTATGTCTATATATATGTATCTCTACGGCACATATATGCTGAATATATATATGTATCGTACAATTTTTTTACGTAACTCTAAATAAAAGCATTCGTCCTCAAAAAAAGTGTTTTTTTTTTATCATAAATAAATGTATGTTATTGTATCCCACTCATGATTGGAACAATTAAGTTTTTTATTTTTTTTTGTTTTTATTCAATGTTAATATTCGATATTCGATGATACAAATTTCATTTTTCAAAATGGTACACACAAATTATGAAATGTAAGTATATTATATTATGTAATATTTCTTAACTCATAAAAAATCAAAAAAACTAAGTAGAGCCGTATGGTCGATTTTAACCATATAAGTAGAATATCTATACGTTCAGAGATCGATTTTCAGGTAAAAGATGAATTGTAAACTTGCTGCAAACAGCACCAAAAATTTTAACTTTTTATTTTATCTCTGTGAGATTAGTTGCGGCTGGTTTATAATCGATTATATGGCTCTGCCAGAAGTATAGTAATAATTATTTGGATCAGCGCCATCTAGCGTTGCGGATTTCTGAACTAAAAAGTGGCCCTAAAATTCTGAATCAGAGCAATCCGGCTTAGAGCCATTTAATCAATTATAAACCAGCCGCAACTAATCACTAGAGTATGAAATAAAAAGTTAACGTAGTATGTGCTATTTGCGGCAAGTTTACTATCTATCTTTTATCCAAAAATCAATCTCATAGGTATTTATACTTTTGAAGGTAGATTTTCGGGTATAAGATAATTGTAAACATGCCGCAAACAGCACAGACACCGTTATCATTTTGTTTTATATCAATGTGATTAATTGCAGCTGGTTTATAATTGATAATAATTTACACTCTATCTTTTACCCTACAATCTACCCACAAAACAATGATCATGAATTATGACTGACATCAAATTGATGCCAAATTCTATCACTAAGACGTCTTTTACTTATCAGTTTCTGAAGATAACATTTTGCCCGCGGGCCCCCCCGAAGCTCGTCGGTCGTCGATCGAAATCGCATATGGATCTAGCGTTGAAAATCCTGCTGTACCGACAGTCGGCACAAGATAATAGGGAGACCTGCCGTTCGATCGAGTCAGCTAACAGTCGGTACATCAACGATAATACCAGCCCTGCTGTATCGACAGTTGACCGATTCACTGTGCCGACACTGCCGACGCTACCGACGACGAGGTCTATTGATGGGGTCTATTTGCGTGCAATATAACCAAAGCGAGGCATGCGTGGGTGACAGTTGTAACATTTTTGGTAAATTTACTTAAATGTTTTTAGTATGCATGTGACCATTAATCTCCAGCCGTATTGCGTATTTCGAAGCACGTAAATAGATAATAGACCCTTGACGTCTGTGATTTTATCATTCTGGTATTTCCTGGTAAAGAGAGCACGGTGTAAGATATACGTGAAGTTATGAATAGTAATCACTACTAAGTACTGCCATATGATCCATTTTCAGGCAAAAGATAAATTGTACACTTGCCGCAAATAGCACAGACAATGTTAACTTTATATCTTCTATCTATATTATTAGTTGCGGCTGGTTTATAATCGATTACGTGGCTCTACTGTAAGTAGTAATAATTATTTGGATCAGCGCCATCTAGCGGTCTTTATTTTTTGGCCAAAAGTGGCTCCTAAAATTCTCAATCAGAGCATTCACGATTAGAGCCATTTAGTCAATTATAAACCAGCCGCAACTTATGA
>NW_019379491.1:1839322-1878553 GCF_000648655.2 Copidosoma floridanum | reverse complement strand
ACATGTACCGTTATTTTTTTATTTTATAGCTACAAGATAAGTTGCGGCTGGTTTATGATAGGTTAAGTGGCTCTAAGCGCTAAAGCTCTGGTTCAAAAGTTTAGGGCCACTTTTTAGTTCAAAAATCCGCAACGCTAGATGGCGCTGATCCAAATAATTATTACTACTTACATTAGAGCAATTTAATTAATTATAAACCAGCCGCAACTAATCTTATAAATAGATAATAAAAATTTGACGTAGTTTGTGCTGTTTGCGGCAAGTTTACAATTTATTTTTTACCCGAAAATCGACCTCCAAACGTATAGATATTTTACTTATATGGTTTAATAAAATCGACCAAATGGCACTACTTAGTAGTGATTACTATAATTACTACACATAACTTCACGTATATCTTACACCGTGCTCTCTTTACCAGAATGACAAAATCCAAAGTAAATATATGAATAAAGTATAAAAGATAGATTATCTATTTTATAATATATTTTATATTAGATATTCTTTTTTTTAACAAATCTCTTTCCCACGTAACGATGTAACAATTAATTATAAGCTGTATACACACTTGAGTAAATGAAATAGAAACCGTCTACTTTGCAACTTGTGTGTGTGCGCTTTATTCTCATGCAGTGATGACATGCACTCTTCTCAGTTTTTATGTTTTATGTAGATGTCGTGACCGGGCTTCCGTATGAGTGCATGTGTCTTGTCTCTTGTGTCTCTGCATCTGCAAGGACTGCAAAGTCTGCCAGAAAAAAAAATCTCAACTGAATTCACCAACCTGTACCAACTGGTAAACTAAACTGGTGTGTAAATGTGACACACTCTACCCTTGCATATTTTTTTACAACGAGGTGAAAAAAGGGGGAGGAAGGAAAGAAAAAACGGAGACGCGTGCGAATAAAAGGTGCCTGAGTGATTAACCAACTACAACCCGGACACCCGTGGGTCGTGGGAGTGACACGGAGGACACCGAGGACACGTCAAGAAGGCGGCATCAACTGATATCTGATCATCACATTACACAAACCAATCATCCTTGTCACTATCGCGATCGTACAACGTCATAGTCGAGGATGTGTAATATTTATTTGTGATGTGCTGTGTCGTGGCTGATGATAACGAAAGAATACAACTCTGTTGATAGTGTTAATGTTATTTGGTGAGTGTTGGTGGTCACTTGTGTATGCCAAAGAATTGCATATCTGTGTTTAAGGCAATAAGAAAAAGTGTTTGTTATTTATTAATGATATCTCACATGTGTGGGTGAATAAGCACGTGAATTTTCGATCTGTCTTTAATAATTTCAATAACATTGCGCGTAGGTATTTGCAAACATCTAACAAAGTCCGTTGACCCCTTTCTTCTTCCCTTAATTTTTCTCATAATTGAACATTTATAAATTTGCAACACTGCCTTCTACCTTGACCATTACTTTACTTCTCTTTCCTTCTTTTCTTTTGGTATATACTTACCTAAAACTTGACGATTTCTTCATGCGATGAGACAAGCTGTTTCCAAGTTTAGCTATATTTTATACATGCAGTTATGTGTTCATTCATATGTTGTAATACATGCATGCATGCATAAATACACACACAGCCGCGCCCTAAGCTAACGTGTCTTGTTTCTCGACCTCGTCTCCGAGAACTTTATAGGTAGCATTCGCATTTGCAGTTGCACACTCAGTTATAGTATTTAACCTTTTCCTCCATGAGAAAGATATTATATTTAATGCTAACTGTAAGCCGGGCAAAATATATATATTTCTCTCTCTCTCTCTCTTTACCTTTTGCACACAACGTTTTTCTTTCCTCCTCTCATTCTATTCGCATACCAAAGACCTAAGTCGGTAGTGGCGTGTGACTTGGATGAGTATATGAGTAAGTGAGTGAGTGCATGTGTGTGTGTGTGTGTAGCCCAAAGAGCGTCATCGAAGCTACTACTATTACTTATGTACTATTATTTGACGTGGAATAATTCAATGAGAGTTGACTATTATGAGAATAATTTTTTTTTCTTGCAGTCAAAAGTCTAAAAAGAGCATACCTACACTTAAATTGTTTCAAAGTATTTTATAAGCAAAATCAAAAGTGTTGAGTTGTTTAAAAAGTATCGTTTTACACATACTTTTCCGAAAAGTATTTTCTTCTTCTTGCTGATAAGGTTTATCAAATTTTTATCAAAAAAACTGTGTAAAGCAACACATGGAAATATGTTATTTCTCTCTATTCGAGTGAGCAGGATGTGACAGCTACACCTACTTTTGAAATCAATTGTTCATCAAAAGCCTTGCATATTGTAGACTTCTTTATATACAAGTGTTAGGTATGTGTATGTTCTCATTACTCTTTTCTATCTCTATCCAGAGCTTTTTTGATGAGCTGTTCAGTAACTATCTCTGTCAGTGTATGTGTCGTAAAATTCATTGAGTAGCTGCATACATAACAATCGCTCGTTTTTTCTAGAATTCTTTGAATTTTTGGTCTACTTGAGACACCTGTTGATTGTTCCAATGAGAAATGTTGATAATAGAAAAACGTTTTCTTGTAATATATTGGCTTGTAAAACGTTTGAAGGTTTAAACAGAAAATACTAGATTGTTTTCAAAGTAAATTTAATGCATATATTATTACTGTCTAGTTTTAAATTTCACTGAATATCTATAGTAAATAATACCTTGACTGTATAGTTTGACAGTGTATACATATTTAAATGTTAGACATTTAAAAATGAAATTTTTTCATCAATTGTACAGTGGTTACAATAAACATGTAACTTATCGTACATACATATTTAATAATTCATCAAGCATGGCTGCTACATAAACTTTATTTATTGAAAGACTAAATAATCATTGTAATCATACTGCAAGATTTCTCATGTTTAAATTTTAAACGTTAAACACAGCGTAATGATTTAATATGAGAAAGAGAGAGAGAGAGATAGTAAAAAATTATGTCTCCTATTAATAGATAAATCAATAGAAAGATGAGCTAATAATGAGAGGTACTTTTTGTGTTTATCTAGGTGCCAGCTGCGTAGGAAGTGTGCCAGCAGGATGGGCAAACTCTTGTCAAAGATCTTTGGCAACAAGGAGATGCGCATTCTCATGTTAGGTTTGGATGCAGCAGGCAAGACCAGTATCCTTTTTTTATCATTCAAATACATGGCAGGAGATCATTAGAGTAGCGTCATATTATTTTCAACTTTGTATCATTTTACATGCTTTTCGCGTCATTTTTTGATTTTAACACTTTAAAACAAATTTTACACTTTTTAAAATACTATTTAATTTTTTTAACGCAAAATATTAAATAAAATTAGTATTTTTTATTTTACATTTCTTTCGTTTCTAGTTATTTCTCAGATAAAATTGTTAAATGATTACATGAGTTTATCTATACTTCAATACAGTCATATCGAAAACAAATAATTCTGTTAATAGAAATGAGTGACACTACTCCGTAAAATATAAATGTACCAGAGCAATGAAAATAAACTATTAATAATCAATTACAAAAACTACACATACAGCACATAACACGCATTTGATATTTTTTTTTTTTTTGTAACTAAGTACCTGCTATTATTTTTATTTTCGCAATGCATAGCAGTATTTTTATTATCCCTTAACTGATCGAAAATAGCCATTCTGTACAAACTTAAATTAGGACAGTCAGTGACAACCATACCTACTGTAGGTTTCAATGTGGAAACAGTCTCGTACAAAAACGTCAAATTTAATGTATGGGTAAGTAAAAACACGAATTTGTTTGTTTTCAAGTACAACTTCTTTCATAAAAACTTGAATGAAAACATTTGTAATTCTGCAGGATGTGGGAGGTCAAGATAAAATTCGCCCGCTGTGGCGTCACTACTACACGGGAACACAAGGACTAATTTTTGTAGTCGACTGTGCTGACAGGGATCGAATTGATGAAGCGCGGCAGGAACTTCATCGGATCATCAATGACAGAGAAATGCGAGATGCCATTATTCTTATATTTGCCAATAAACAGGATCTTCCAGATTGTAAGCATTTTTTTTTAAGTAATAACGTTTAAATAATAAGAACTTTTGAAAAAAAAATTTCTGATAAAGTCTTTTCGTTCACTCTTAGCGATGAAGCCACATGAGATCCAAGAAAAGCTCGGCCTCACGCGGATACGAGACCGAAACTGGTTCGTGCAACCATCTTGTGCCACAACGGGCGATGGCCTGTACGAAGGTCTTACGTGGCTGACTAGCAATCACAAATTATGAGCTGGTAACCAAAACACCAATAAAGTTTTCTCTCTCGGAGCGTGTGTATCGTGAAACAGACCCTCCCTCGAGTAAAAACAACACTAGAAACGACTCGTCGAAGTATCTTCGATATGGTAAATTATATGTGCATACATATATCATTTATATACATATACATGTGTACATATATAATTGTGTTAAAAAGTTATGAATGAGATGCTGGATAATGCATAAAATTAAATAGTTAACGTAGTGATTTTCGTGGACTTTGCTAAAGACAAAAGAATGATGTATAAAAAGAAACAATGACTAATTAAAAATAAGCACAGGTGCGAATGAAGCTCATTATTACAGCTTAAAAAATGCATATGAATGAGATATCAACCCTGTATTTCTTAATACATCCTTTGCGAAGTGTAACAATTATAGACGTCAATAATCTTGTAAAAAAAAAAAAACCAACATGGAAATAAGTATAAATTTATGCATAGCATGACAGAAACAAATTTATCAACGACCAATAAGATTTTGCTTTCCAGTTTTTGTACATGCATTCCCCTTCTTTTTTGTAAACCTAGCACAACATACCCACACTGATAATAATGAAACGAAAAATTTGACTAAACATCGAGTGAATGCCAAAATGTACCGGTAAACGTATTTATACCATATCTTAATCAAAAACTTCCATGTACTTTTTATTACGAGCGAGAAAACGTTAGAGATTATTTTTGTGTCATTTATCGATATAGAAAAAGTAATTTATAAGCTCGAGCGTTGCTTAGCAAAAAATCGAAGTGTATGGAAATCATTAAATCTCTTAACTCGCGTGATCTTCAAGTTTCGATGGAATTGACTTTCCCATTAGAATGCAACTGAATCGAAATTTGGACATCATTTTGTAAATTACAGAGATACTTGTAAAGAGAATAAAAAAATAACTTAGTAAAATGATTATGAGTTGACATCATAATAAATTCTCTTTTATTTTTTACTATTATTTTCTAGCTCATGGTATCAATTCTTAATCGCACGTTGAGCAAATCGCTGAGTGATCATTGCTCAACATTTTCACGTGCCCAAGGATTTACTCATTGAGTCTCCTTTGATTATCAATAAATAGAGAAAATAAAAAAAATTATGATAAATATATTATACAAGTAGAAAGAAAGACTTTCTGTGACGAGGTTTTGTGCCGAGTGTTAATTTTAAGAAATCAAATATAGGATGAAAATTATTTATGTTGATTTAAGTACCAAAAATGAAAAAAAAAACGTCTAACCTAGAGGAGTAGAGGTTTTCTGCGACTGTCAATAATTCTTAATTCTTATACTCTGTCTTGTATAGCAAAAGTGTTCAACAATAGTTCATTTATAGTCAATGGGGGTAGATAAGTATAATTTAACTTGAAGGATATACATTTTTTAAGGATCACATGCTTTGTAATGTTTAAATACTTAATTATAACTGGGACATTATTTGGAATCGCTTAAGCATCACTTAAATAAGTATGAGTTTTAATTAAATTATTTGTTAGTTTTAATTTTCTAATGTTATTTTACCATAATTAATAATATCAAAAAGAATAACAGTTACTTTAAAAACGCTTCGCCTTTGTATAAATCGTATAGCTGCTTTTGTAAAATAAGAATTTGCTTATTTATTATTTTATTACAGTTTTTCAAATAATTTATCAGAATTAATCAACGATTTTTCGGAGATACTATGTAATCTTAAAAAATTTATTACACTGTGAAAAATCAATTACATTCCATGATTTACCATGATGAGGATACGTTTGAAATTAGCAAAAGTTAGACATGGTAATTTTTTATTTGAACTGATAAACTAGAATTAAAAGTACCATTTGAAAGTTACATAATCTAAGGAAAAAAAGACTATTATTCTTCAAGATATAGGGAAAGAGTTGTGGGAAAAGTAATTTTTCCTCCTGCTTTAGCATATATTGTATAAATATTATGAAACAATTGGAATGTCGATGAATTTATCAAAGCTATTATTTTTAAATCAAAATGTCAAAGGCACAAAGTAAAAAATTATATTTATATATATATATACATTAGTTTGTTTCCCTTTTCTTTTAATAATAAAAATAAATAAGCAATAATAAATTGTTTTGTATAGTCAAATCTGCTCTGATGTAATCATAAAAAACATCACTGAAATGTGCAAGAGTTTATTCTGTACTTAACTTTTATACATGAAAAAGGTACATAGTCTTGAGTGACCTTTAACGTATGTAAAAACGTGTATGATACGAATAAATGATACTGAAAAGTTAAAAATTTTTCGTGTATAAAAGTCGTATCGGACATTTCTTGTGTTATTTACTGGAACTACTTTTGTGTGTTATGAAAATTGCAGTTAAATAGAACTAAAAAGTTGTTCAAGTAACGATTTTGTGTTTGAATTCTGTTGAATTTTTAATTTCTTACTTAGCAAATTTTTATATAATTATATTCTTCAAGGGCATTGCATTAGATAACGAAAATTATTTAATCAGAACTGGAATAACTTTGTGTAATTTGTAATTAACAATTATAAAAATTATAGTACGAGTAGTAATGTAAAATAACATGATTCTGTAAAAATTTAATCGTCATAGAAGTCAATTAACAACTAGCTAAATAGATAAGAAAATAAAAAGATTCTTACATTCTTAATTAATTATCAATACAATTCAATGGCAAAATCGTTTAAAAAAATATACTTTCATTCATCAATGTATATATCCGCGATAGCAATAAGATGCATGCTTATTTGAAATTGGAACTAAAGTTTTCTTATTAAAACCGGTAAAAATACGATTTGACATATCATTTTATAAATGAAACCCGTAGAGAAGTAAAATTTTAATTTTCATTGTTATACACAGTAAATATTTTCATCAAATGAATGGTAATCAACCACTATTCTTTTATGTACACTAGAATGTTTATACAAATAACAAGAGTTTATTATTAATTCATGTGTGAGCACAACTTACTGTAGCGGTTCTCAAATATTACAACATTTCCAATTCACTATTGATATTGCAAAATCGTTAAAAAACAGTGGGCTTTGGAAATTATCCCTAATTCGACAAACACATATGTAATGTATATACGCTGGTATGCAATAAATTGTAGCGCGTGGGTTTGAATCTCCGAAGGTGGAAAAGTTAGTGGTGATTGTTCTCTCTGTCTCTCTCGAAAAAAAAGAATTTGCTTGTATTACATTTTATAGTATATTATTTAAGGTGATTAATTTATTGTAACGTCAATTATTTTTGTAATTCTTCTTCGCACGTGAATGCAGTTTGTATATTATGTTCTTTATATGAGAAGTAAAGAAAATATATTTCATAAAAGTTGCAATTTATTCAATGATTTATGAATTCTTCGCAATACCTTTTGATCAAGTGACGAAAAAAACTTTTGCAATAAAAACTTGCCGTACACTTGTTTGATAATTTGTGCAAGAAACTCTCATGGAAAGAAATTCAGCTTTTGCAAAACTAACAAATAACAATGTAATGAAAAAAAAAAACCCCTAGGATTATAGGCATACGCATGCAACGACGACGACTGTACTGCAGCTTGCAATAGATAGTAATATTACCCCTGATATACTTTTTACGCGTGTTTGTGTAAAGCGAAAATCTTCCTAGAATAATTAAATTTCTCCCCTCCCGCGTGAAATAGTTGATTTAATTCCACCGACGCATCAGAACATAATTCAACGCACGAAAGTACACGCAAGCCTGGAGAGATGCATCGAGCATTTCCAACATCATAAATATATAACAGGAGCGAGAGTGGCTGATGGCTGTACACTCGCATCTCGGTCGCACACCCATCGCTGGCATTCTGCGTCTCTGCATCCCCGTTCCCATTGTCTTACAAACTTTGACCTACATTGCTCAGCCGATGTTGGCTCTTCCGTAATCCCAACTGCGCTACTTGTAACGCGAAAACTCTCGAGCACATTCGAGTATATGTACCTCACACTCGAGGCACCAGTCCGTTTCCCCTCTTGTTTCACGTAGGTGCGACAACAAACGTCGAATATATTTTCCCCATCTGGTCGCGGATGAAAGCACGTATTTTCCCGGTGGTATAAGGACATGGAGTACACGCAGAAAGAGACCGCAAACTCAGTTCGGCCCGCGGCGATTTTCCCCACGATGGCTATAATAATACACATGCGTTGGTGGTGCCGATAAGCACACGCGTACGTATACTAAGAGCGAAGTTGTGAAAACCCGGACGATCGACTGGGATGACTTTAGGGGGAAAAAAAGGGTCGGATGTATAAGCGGAGAAAAACACTCTCTTTTGTGCGCATAATGACGATGGCGTTTGTACTTAGGCTCCAGCTGACCTTTTTTTTCGTTTTCTCGTTGAATGTACGCTATCTACTTCCTGTGCTCGCGTTTGTGTGCACAGACGGTGCATATGTCAACGAGCTCTTTTCCACAGAAAGCTCTTACGCTACGTTTGTTGATTTTTTGTTTTTGTTTTGTTTCTGGTTTACGCAGTCGGGCTAGTACGCGTAAATAAATGCCTATGCACTGGAAGAGGAAAAACAATGGTCGGAAAAGCGATTGTTCGATTTTTAATCCAATTTTTACAATAGGCTATTCGTTAGACTGCTCGTGCATGGTTAATCATAATATACATAAAATGCAGCTATAGTAATTTTTTTCTTCCATTTTTCTTTTTAATTAATAGTTTTATTTAGGAGTGAGTATTAAGAGTCACGAGTTGGTCAGACGAATCTATTATGAATATGTAAGCAAATTCATACATTTGATTTTAATAAAAACTTGGCAGTGAGTAGTAACAGTCACAAATTGATCAGACCCATCTATTTAGTGTAAAAAAAAATCATGCACATAATTTTAGTTAAAAAATTATCAGTGAGTAGTAACAGTCACGAATCGGTCAGACGCGTCTTTTTTTGTATAAGAAAATTCATACGCTTGATTTTAGTTAAAAATTTAGCAGTGAGTAGTAACAGTCACGTATCGGTCAGACATATCAGTTTTCTATAAGAAAATTCATACACTTGATTTAAATAAAAATTTAGTAGTAAGAAGTAGCTGTCACGTATTGGTCAGACGTATCTATTTTGTAAAAAAAATTCATTCACTTGAATTTAATAAAAATTTAGCAGTGAGTAGTAACAGTCGCAAATTGGTCAGGCATTTCCATTATAAATATCGAAGCAAATCCATACCCTTGATTTTAATAAAAATTTTAGGAGTGAGTAGTAACAGTCACGAATTGGTCAGACGCATCTATTTTATGTAAGAAAATTTCATACCCTTTATTTTAATTAAAAACTTATTAGTGAGTAGTAACAGTCACGAATCGGTCAGACATATCAATTATGTATAGTTCAATAATATTATACACTTGATCATTTTAAAAAGCCATTCAGTCGATTTATAAATTTGTATACGTAAATTATATATTTGTTTCGCAACATCACAAGGAACATTTTCAACTTTAACATATGCCGTGAAATGTAAGTAAAAGTTCTCGCTGACAAAAAAATCGGAAACTAAATTCCCCTCAAATAAAAAACAACATAAAACATTAGCTCAGAATAAATATGTTCGATACTTTTGTTCCCTAACTTTAAAAAAGTACTGACTCCTGTTTAACAAGCAATTGCGTGAAAAAAAAAGAATAGAAAAATCGTTGGTATTCAAGTTGTACAGACGACACTCGCACCCGAGAGTCAATTGCCCTCGTCAGACCAAACAACGTGCCGCAAACAAAACACTTGCAGCGTATGATTTCGCCCCACGGCCCAACCCCTCCCTTAGCACTTGAACATAATGATCCGTCGCTCAAACCAATTCACGCGCCCGTTCGTCCCTCGGGCAAACATCAAAATTAGCCGAGCAGCGACCCCACCCCCCATCGGGCATCCACTCGCGCGTGAATTCACGCAACAACCATCCACCCTTCCCACGGAGAAACGCGACCCTCCGAATCCCAATCAGAATTTGTACAAGTTTTAAACGGATAATCCTCCCCCTCGCCCTTCTTTAGCATAAAATAATACAGTCACAGGAGCGCGGACCAGCTCTCGAGGCTCATACGTATACGGTAGATTCTCTCTCGGTCGGTAACTACCATCACCACTACACAATATATTTCTCGAATTGGTTGAACGAGAAAGCAAGGGAGACTCGGTGGCTGTATAATAATACCCACCGCAAGTGTCCCATCTACAAGAAGGGAGTAGCAGCAGAGCAGCAGAGTATACAGTTATACGCGTAGCAGCGCGCAGGGAGGAGAAGCTCGGTGGGTACACATAGGAGGTATATTGGCTGCCCGGCAAAGTGGCTGCTGCGCATTGCTGCAAGAGAGGGAGCGAGACAGCTTGTTCGCACCTTGGCGGCCTCCCTATGCTACATCCTCCCAAGCCCCCCCCCCCCTAAGCATCGTCCGGCGCAAGCACACTGCATTTCCCGCGTACATAGGTATATAACTGGGCACACAAAGGAGGAGTAGAGAGGAGGAGGAAGCTGCAGGGGCGTCCAAGAGGGAGCGAACCCCATAAGTCGCGTAACGAGCGGGCATTTGGAAAATCAATAACAGTCGTCGTGCCCCTCTCCTCGCCCATTTCGCGCGCGTATACACCCAACACACACACACACACACACACACACACACACAGAGAGAGAGGGAGGGAGCGGTGCGCGCGGAAGTGCAGGCAAGAGGGCGCGCGTCTGGGGTGTGTTGTCGTAGCGCACGAGCAGCCACGAGGGAATCGAGGCGAGCTTGAATTTTTTTTTTTTTTTTTTTTTTCATCCCTTACCTAAGGAGGTGCATGCCAAGAGCCCTGGAGAGCCAGCTTTAGCCGGGGGCCCGAGATTTTTTGAAAGTTCTTTCCCCGGCCCTCGGATAATAGAGATTTAATCTGCCCCCCACTTTTTTTTTCTTTTTCAGAGAGAAGGGGGACCCGAAGGGAATTTCCAGCCAGAGCACTCGGAAGGGTTGGCGATCGCACCGAGGGCGGACATCTCGAATATACAGTTACGATTATTATGCTAATGCGGCAGAGGGGATGGAAAAAGGAAGGGAGAGGTCGGAAAAGAGTTGACACAAACACGATTAGTATTCGCGCGGGGGAGGAGGCAAAGTTTGCCCTTGCCCAGGCCACCGGGGAGAGGTGTCTGTCTCTCTAAATTAATTATATTCTTTGAAGTTGTGAGAGTGGGTGGGTGGGGGTGGGGGCAACTTAATTCCTCGAACAAAGTAAACTTGGCCGTGTCGCGGGGAGTCCCCGGAAAATCAAACTAATATTCGCATTCAAAACTTTCGTCCTCGGATTATTCAATGGGAAGTTCCGTTGCCCCCCCCTCCTTCGTCATGGTCTTCCGGCACTGAAATTCCAAGGATCCAAAACACCTCGAAAAATGTAACGAGATAAATAATCAGCATCATCGGCGCCACGGTTGGTTTAATTGTCGAGCCGACACCGCGTAATTCGCGCTAATTAAATTATTGCTGCTTCCACCGCGGGGGGCTGCTATTTCCTTTCCTTTCTCCTTTTTTCGGGCAAAATTATGCGCCAAAAGGAAGGGAAGAAGGAAAGAGAGAGGGAAAAAAGTTAACTGCGCAATCGTTAGGGCCAAATTGAAAATTCACGTGCAGCTCTCATTGAGCATTAAATTAGCAACAAAGTGGCGAGCTCGAGCTCGAGCACATACTATTTTTGCAACGAATATTCAGCAGAACTGCGCGAACTCGTTCCACTTGCCAACCTAAATTTCAGCCCCCCCTCCCCGTGTGCACGTGTATGTATATACACACGCACTCGGTTGCAAAAGTTGAAAGGGACAGAGAGGTGAGAGGGAGGGGGGGAAGTCGTTTGGGCGAGGGCGTTTATTACCCGGCAAGTGGCGCGTGTATAGCCGTCCTCGTTTTCTCGCTTGCTTTTTTTTTTTTTTTTATGTTTACCGGGAAACAGGCCTCCGAGACTTAACTGACATAGATTAAAATTTTTACCCCCTGCTACAAGAGAATTTTTTCCTTTTTTATTTCGTTATACCGGGCTTTTAACGCAATAATTACCGAGTACAAGGGGACATGCTGTTTGTTCCTTTTCCATCTGCAACCAGAGCCTTGCCTTCGTATTAACCATCGACGCTCAACGAATTTCCCTTATTTTTCCCTTCCGTATACAAATGTATACCAGGAATCACTCAGCAACCCTCTTTTTAGCAGCGATTTCAGATCGTGCGATTTGTGTTTCCGCTCGAGAACATTAGCGCTTGTTTTCCTACACGAGTCGTCCTGTATCTCTTTAACGAAACTATTCGTTGCGATTCGTTTGATCAAACAACCATTTGAGTAAAACACCAAAGGCAGAGTGAAAAAAAAAAAAAAAAAGAAAAGGTGTAGACAGTTTACTGCACTAATGGCCCATGGGGGTGATAAAAGAAGCGATTCGTGATAGTAAAATCGACGAAGCCCATACTTGCAGGGAGTGGGTTATACAACAGACAGCATCCTAATGATTTCGTAATTCACTTGCCGGCGCGTATCTTCCGGCAACAGTTTCCGCGCATCAGTGTCAGCTTGTCGCGACGCGACCATTTCGCCTCCAGAACCCCAGAGAGAAGGAGAGAGTGTACCGCTTCGATGTGTACACGTGCAGGTCGGAGCGACGAAATTCAGTCACGTAAGGGTGCATATATATATTATTCACTAATGTACTGTCCGTCAGACGTAACGGAAAATGTATCTCACGAACACCGTTGTTGTTTGCCGTTGCACAGTTGGTTGGGCCTGTATGCATATACATTACGCGTATACGTACCCACGGTGTGGCGAGTATCGATCAAAGTGTCGGTTAACGATCGTGATCCGTCCGATACGAGGGCACACGCGCAATTACAGGTCGGGGAGCTCAGATTCAATAAAACTTTTTGATTTTCATGCGCTTTTGTGACCCACTGGTTTTTCTTCCCACGAGCATATCGCGGTGTGTCTCGCACGAGTGCCAGGGCTCGGCTAAAACCCATTCGATACTCCAATCAGGAGCAATTCAGCCCCACGGAGTCGGGCACGTTGAAAAACAACGGGACGGGCAAGCGCGCGGAATGGAGACACTTGCCAGAACATTCATCAAATCCCCCATAGAGCCGTACGTATCGTGATCAAGGAAAAAAGAGAGAAAGGAAGAAAAAAAAGGGACGAGGTCGCGAGAAACTTTTCTATTCCCTCGTTCGAGTCCACTGTTGAAACTGCCGGGGGGTGGGTATACTTTCGACCGACAAAAAAAAAGTGGGAAAAATAAAAGGAAAACGAAAAAAAAGGGGGGGGGAATGTTCGGAAGGAGAGAGCCCTCGGCTATACGACATCGGCGACGACGACGCGAAATCACTCTCTTTCACTTCGGTAAAAATTTTCAGCCGAGCAAAGTCAGTTGGGGGGGAGGGGGTGAGTGTGCACCTATATCGAAACGAGGGAGGGGGAGGCAAAAATGAGCGAGAGTCAGTCTGGTGTTCAGCAGGGGGGAGTCGTTGGAGCGCGAAAATCTTTCCGGGGACTACTTTCAATCTATTAACGCGCGTATACGAGCCACCCCCCGCCCCCTCGGGGCACGTATATATGCGCTCGCCGAGTATGAAAAAAAAAGGCAGGAAAATCGCGACGAGCGAGACGAGTGTGTTTCCTCTTTGATTTCTCTTTTCTTTTTTTCCCTTCCATTCCGCACACGCTCGTGATTCCCACGCTCCCGGTTTTTTTTTTTTTTTGCTCCCTGCCACGGTGTTTGGTTTCTTTTCCCTCCCCCCCCCCTTTTCAACGAGGATGAGCTCGTGTGCCCGTTTGGAGCTGCCGAGAGGATCGTCTCGCTGTAGCGAGCCACCGGAGCTATTAGCGCACGCGAGTTACTTTATTCCGTGCGATGAGCTTCTTTTTTCCTTATTCTCTGCAAGCTCTGTATATATATATATATAGGGTGCGCTCTTCAAGTCACATGTTTTCCTCGCTTCGTTAAATTTCATCGACTGTTTTTGCTTCCTCTGGCGGAAGTTGAAGGGTGAGGTGAGAATGCGTTTGGAAATATTATCGATGCCTGCACTGAGAAAAAAAAAGCCACTCTGGCGCACACATTGCCAATGATCCGGAGAGTTTACTGTATTCGCGAGCTGGAGTAGATGTGGATGCGAATTAAAATACGCAGATCGATTTTTTCGGCGGTGGATGATTTACAATAAAATAAGAATTTAAAAAAAAAAAAAAAAAAAAAAAAAAGAAAAAAAAAAGATGTATAAAATATTATCGTTATTTGAAGCGTTGATCCGACGCTGTACGTACCGATGACCCACAAATAAGTAACGTAAATGGACTGGGTGTTTGTAATACATGTTCCACAAACCTAAATGGCCGTGCATGTTCGTTCATCATCGTTTGACTCCATCACAGTGAGTCTACAATAATACAAGTTAAACGAAGCCCACGGAGCACCCCCCATAACCCAAAGTGCCGATGTCATCGAGGAAAATAAACAATTTTCCGTCTATTTCGTGGTACCGTATCCGTCGCTGCCTTAAACGCGCGATACACATCATAAAAACATTTCCAACAAAAATGCCAACGATGGCCGCTTCAACCGTAATTTCACCACATTGTTTCGTATACACGTACAGCATGCCAATGGGATTTCCCCGCACGAAAAAGGGGTCAGATGTAAACGTAGGGCAACCAAGAGCCAAACGAGCCGTTGCACAGTCCGATTGAAAACCATGAAAAGCATGTACAATACTTATACTATCCAAGGTGTTTATCCCTTTTAGCCTCGGTGGAGGGGTTGGATGGTTGCAAACCGGTAAGGACTCGCACAATAACGACGCATCTCGCTTCGTACAACAGCCACCCCCATTGTAAGCTCGCCCGAGCGGAACACACAGAGTTCACCGGGTTGGGCGAGCTATGACGCATCGGTTGCGTCGCATATATACGCGATGCGTGCGTGCGTAGGTACGTATACATTATTATACGCGCATAAACGGAATGTGCGAGAAATTCGATGCCACAGGAGGAGGAGGAGGAGAGAGTACAGTAGATGCTTTAGCACTGATAAGTGCTTGATTAGTTGGGCGCTGGGGCTCGTTTGTTTAATGGCTCGGCGGGTGCTCTCCGCGGTATGTGCATGTATACATATTATACCCACGTAAACGTACAGTATAACGTGCACCGGGTATCTGTAGAACAGCGAGCGGGTGCGTGGGTATATCGGCGTCTCGCTGATTTAGTATTACGCGTCGTGTGCGCTTCACGGGTATTATATGTTTCGCTCTGTTGGGATTCCCTTGTTTGTTTGTTTATAGGGTGTGCCTGTGCAGGTGTACGATGTTGAGATATGCTCTTCAGAATTCGACCCTTTTTTTATTTATTTATTAGCAAACATGCGCCTGAGATTATTGCGATATATTTTTATTTTTCTAAGACGCCCGTGTATTAACGTATGTATAAATCGGTACAACTGCAGAGACGAGTGGTACTCTGGAGTATTTCCACCGTTAAACCAGTGTAACACCCCAAACGGCGAGCGTGACAGACGAGGGGGGGGGGGAGAGAAGCCGGAAAAAGCAAATGATAAATCAACTTGGCGCATATTTCCGCGCCACTGCCGATGCCGTGCGTACGTACACCTGAAAGGAGGAAAGAAGGAAAAAAAAATGGGGGGCGGGAGGGAGAAGCCAAATGTGCGCTTCGGAAATTTCAATTCGGCGTCCCACTGCTTTCGTGCCCTTGTGGGTGTACGTATACTTGCACGCGGGAAGCCAAGCGTGACAGAGTAGCCGAAAGGCGGATGGAAAAAAAAAAAAACAGAATCGCCCCGAAGCGCACATTATAGAGCTAGCGTTATCGAAATCGCCGCGTTGGACCTACACCCTCGAAGGTATTTTCCTCCTTTTCGGGGTATATATACGTACCCACCGGCCCGAGAATCGCGTTTCACTTGTCCAGCGTACACGCGCGAGTTCTCTTCTTTTTTTTTTTTTTTTTTTTTTTTTTTGCTCCCGCCTCCTGTCGCTCCGTACAACCTCGTTTCGGCTTGGCTGAAACTCCCTTCTTCTACCACCCTTTTCTCAGATGCCACGTACACTCTTTCTGCGCGTTAAAATTATCACACGTGATTGTAACGAGGGACGCGCGATTTAAATTAGGGGGAAAAAATATGTTTTGTCCTTGCATGCGAAAACATCTGACGATCCTGGTGCTTGAGTCATCGTTAAATTCACTTTGTGTTTGACCCTCAGAGCTAGACTCTCTTTCTCTCTCTCTCTCTTTGTACTTGCGAGAGACCAGTCCGACGCTCTACCATCCCCCCTATGTATATTAGGCGAGTACCGAACTATCGTAAAAATACATCAATTCCAAAGTGACACGCCCATTATATTAGGTACCCGTATACGCGCACCTTTCCATCGCTTATCGTATATACGTAATCCACGGCGCGCTTAGCGTGCACATAATACAAACGTACGTGCGCCCACGAATGGGAGAGGGAAAAGTGTCCTGGGAGGCTCGGGATAAGCTGCGAGTAGGAGAGAAGAGGAAAAAGTGCATCACCGATGAAAATCGTACGTACACCAATAGGGGGTGCACGTGTGTATATACACGGTGTAGATGAGCCGTCGTCGTTTCCTGTGCACCTATATAATACACGTAAAACTGCGCGTGTACATGCAAACGACCAGATCGATCCGCCCGCGTGTGAGCATATTTGCGAGGGCCCACCTCCCGCGCGAAACGACTTTTCGAAAATCGGGGGACGGCAAACATTATGCGTACGCAAACTGCTGTACGGCAAAAAGAGAGGGGGAGCGGTGGGTCTGATTAATTCGGTCCAATCGGTTATCTTGAAAAATAAGCGCTGCGCCCGCGACAATTTATAACCGAGCAATTACTCATTTACCCGCATCTGGACGGAAATTAAAGAAGTAGTCCCCTCCCCCCAACCCTCCTCTACTAAAAAGCGATCCTCCTACCTATACGTGTGGGGGGGGGGACCAACGAGAAAGAGAGTTTTGAAGATGGGTTATCAAAGCCGCATAATTTGACGAACTCGAGGGGGTTGGGGGGGGGGGTGTTTTAATTAAAGAGATAAGGCGTTCGATTGATTTTCTCGGGGTGCGGGGGTATAACTGAGAGCTACAGGGGGGAAGGGGTGGGGGAGAAAGACGTCGTCCGTAGTCTTGAGACGTTTACCGTGGATTACGCAAATTAAATTAAAATTCCATCGATTCGTCCGAGACGCTGTGTTGGGTGCGTGTAGCCGGACTAAGAAGACGGATAAGTTTCTCCGGGTAATAAAATTTACCCTTCGCTCGTCGAGACACGCGATCGACGGGCTGGTTTGCTTCTTTTTTTCAATCTTCCTCTCTTTCTCCGTAGGAAATTTGATTATGGGGTATTTGTGATTGTCTTCACTATTTTTTTCATTTTTTTTTTCACGAGTTCAGAGACACGCTCGAGAGGGTCAGAGGCTCCCATGGTTATCCTTTTTTTTTTACGAGATAGAACGGATGGTAGTAAAAAAAAAAAAAAAAAAAAAAAAAAGTTTCCAGACCTGCCGCCTCTCGCATTTCGCATGACGAGGTGTGTAAGCTGACGCTCGTTAAAGCGTTACGCACGATACCCACCTAGTTGGCACCTGGTGATTGCAAACCTTCAGGTTCATGATTATTTTTTTCCATCATCATCGAAAAGAAAAAGAAAAAAAAAAAAAAAAAAACATCAATTGGATATCGTTCAATCACGTACGGTTACTCGATAGAAGGAGGGTGTGAAACAAAAAAAAAGCACCTCCTCGTAGATTATTTGTAAAAAATCTGTGAGCCCGCAAAGTGACAAATGTCATTGTCGGTCCGCAAATCATCGTACTCCAATTGAAATATAAATCTACATCCCCCAGAGGCAGCCTCGCAAGAGAGACAGGGGGGATAGAGCCCAAAGAGAGAAAGACAATAATATCCTCACGTCCATCTCTGCCGGTTAAGTCCGAGTCCTCCATCTCTCTTTGCCGTCTCTCGTCGCCTCGACGCAAACGAGCCCTCGCCGATATGTACCCATCACCTACCGAGCGCTCTATATACTTACACCCCCTACACACCCGCGCACCCCATCGTACACGTGCAAGCTTCGATTACCAGCGTGTGCGCGCGGTACAGCAGTGCCGGGGAGGCATCATGTACCTCCCTCGCCCATCCATCTACCCTGTATATATGTATATACCTACGGTCGCGCGGAGGGAGAGAGAGAACCAGCGAATCAATGATACCGGGCTTGCGCGGTGTTACGCCGTCGCCGTCGCTGGTATTCGCACCCCCCGCCTCGCCCATCATGTCCTCCTCTCTTGCTACTCCCTGCATGCGTTACACTTACATGTGGTGCCCACCTATACACCTGTACCTACCTGTAATACAAAATCACGCGCATATCCAGGCGCTTTTGTACCCCCCCCCCCTTCTCTCTCTCTCTCTCTTTCGGGAGTCTGTTGCTTTGCTCTCTTGTTTTTACAACGTAGTCGTCGCGCAAAGGTGCAAGGGAGCCACAAAGCATACGCCTATGTACTCGCCCAAATTGCGTTGATACAGTCTTGTCGAGTAGAGAAGACGTGGGCAGGTGCCTACGTACTGAAATCACACGCATTCGTGCTATTGTTCTTCTTGTTATTATAGCTATATACCTTTCCTCCCACCCTTCCCTTGTATATACGCCTGAAAACTCGGGTCTAATGTTCTTTTTTTCTTGCATCTATAATATTTTCTCTCCGCCGTTCCATATGAATACAATATACCCGTGGAGGGGGAAGAAAAATATACAGAGAGAGAGAGAGAGAGAGAGAGAGGAATCGTCTTGCCGTACAATTTCACGGGATCATACAAAGGAATGCAGCTATAGCTTGGGGCTGCCCATCTGCCTGTCTGCCCTCGGGCCGCACTGTTCTACTGAGATTCTGTTAAGAGCATATCGCGGCGGCAGTGCACCGAATCCGGCTCTGATTTCCCATTACCCTCCCTCCCCCACCTCCTCCTCCTCCCATCTTCATATTCACCCAGTCCCTCCCTCTCTTGGGCTGTCGTCAACGCCGCCGTCGTCGTCTTTCTTGCTGGCTCCTTACCTCCCGTATCCGGCTCCCTCGGGAAGGAGGAGAAGGATGTTTTTCTTCCGTCCCCGTTAGTAGCCTGGGCTTACCTATATATAGCCCAATCGGCACCCCCCATCTCGCTTTTCTCGCAGGCGCCGAAAACACACGTATCTCGCGTGGATGCACGCCTCATCTTCTTCTTCTTCTTTTTGATTATTATTGTTTCCGTCTCCTCGAGACTCGTCCCTCATCCTTATCTCTCCTTACCCGCAAACCGTCCGTAACGAGGAAGAAAACCAAAACATAACATAAGTACACGAGAAGAAAATGAAGGTGAAAATAAAATAAATAAAAAAAGGGAGGATTTTCGACAAAGGGTCAAAGGGAGTGCGTGTGTATGTACACAGAGTAGCAGCGGCAGCGGCTCTAGCCGAGCGGAAAGGAAAAAACATTCGCTGCCGTTCCCTGCGCCGTCGTTGTCGTGCCTCGTTTTCTACACCATCCTCCCCCTCCTCCTCTTGCTTATACAATAAACTCCCTCCAATCTGTTTCTCTCGCTTCTTCCCTCCTCCCCTTCCCACGGAAGATCCTCTCGCGTTATCCTCCGTCGCCTGGCATACCTTCCCCGTCGGCACTGCACCCATATACCCGCGTACATCCATCCTGCGCCCTCCCTCCTCACCATCCCCCCGGGGGCAGGCGGCAGTGGCTTATATACATATACCTACCGGCGCCGTCGTCGTAGCGTCCCACCCACCAAACCATACGTATATATCTACCACCACCCCCACCCCCTCCTCGGAAGAGCGCGGTGAAACGCCCGTGTAGGTGCAGCCTTACCTGTATATATATATACCACGTATAACCCACACCCTGCATGGTGTATACGTACACGTGTGTAGGTGAGGGCGCGCGCGCACCCCCCGACTTTGTAGGGCCGTTTGGCCAAGACACCGCGCGCGGAGAGTCGCGCTCGCTCGCGCCAGTGCACCCCCCAGCCTGGCGTCGACTGGCTCTACCGAAGCCAGCGACGGGCGCCCCCTTGGACTCGCGTCTCTAGTATCCTTCAAAACGCAGAAAGAAGCAGAGGAGGACGATCGGTGGTTTTTCCTTTGGCAAAGGAGGTGTGCGTGACACCCGAGACAGTTATACCCCCCCCCCTAAACGGCGGGACACACGCAATAACGGCCGAAACATCGAGTGCCGTGCCTCTCGCGCTTACGTAATGCAATAACAGAGCGTAGTGGTGGGAACGCGCTTCGCGAGCCGGGATGACGCGCACGAGCGTCGAGTCTACGACAAATGCACCCTCCGTCCCGTGTTTGGGGGAACGCACGGACGGCTATCACGTAGCCGAGGAGTAAGGGATACACGACTCGACGCCTGGATCGTACCTACCGGTGTGCCGGACCATACGCGGACTTGTACTACTGATGCTGCTACCAACGCTACGACCAGCAGTAGTATTTCACCACGGGATAGGGCGAGTGGTTGGGTCACGCGCCAGCATTGACGTATTCATCCCGTGTGTGCGGCCACTCGGGATAGGCACACGTACGAACAAGGAGCAAAGAAGTGCGCGCGCGGTACACGGAGCTCGGCCCCTGCCTCCGTTTTAAGAATCGATCGGCCTTCGTAGTGGTGCTGGTATACAGTTGTAGTTGTACACACCCCACCCCCCCCTCCTTGTATGCACACTACGTGCCATACACGCCGAGAGATAAGATCCCACCTTCTCCCACAGTGCGCGCCCTTGTATAATGTAATGTAATATACGCACCTGTGTGTATATATACACATACATCGTTTACTACCGCCGTACAACCAAGTGTTTGTTGTGTGTGTGTGTGTGTGTGCGTGCGTGTGCAAGTGGTGTGTACACACTCGTGGGTGAAAAAGGCAATGTATGACGGAATAGGGAGAAAAGAACAACAACGACGACGCAAGGGGGACCACCACCTCCCGTGAAACGGATCGACTTTGGCGCGAGAGTGTCCCCGTTTCTCGTGGGTTGTAGTGAAAAATTTGTTCACAAGAGATTTTTCGGAAGGACTGGATGAGTCGATAGAAAAAAAAAAAAAAAGAAAAAAAGGAATCTCCGCTATTGCTCGGGTTTGACTGTCGCAAAGGTGCCGGCAAAGGCTGGAGATGGGGAGGAGGACGGCGACGACGAGGGCGGCCCTCGGGCTGCTCCCTCTACTGCTGCTGCTCTGCGTTGGCTTCAGCATCCAGCAGGAGGAGGACATACCGCACAACGAGTAAGTCGAAGAGATGTTTTTCTTTCTTTCCCTCTCTTATCGTTGTCATTGTTATCATTTTGGAGGATGGACACGCGCTCGTGAATATTTGCTCACGGTCATCGAACGACAAACGGGTATTTGTGGCAATAATCACGATGGGCGGCAAACGGGGGATGAATCGCGTGTGACATTTTCATGCAGGAAAGGACAGCAGAGGCGCGCATATTTTATTTACGTCCGGAGACAATGAGAGCCGTAAATTAAAAGCCACGCGAGCCCTCGCTCATTAAAACGACAGCGGTGCGAGTGAAAATTAAAGCGCGGGCAACGCGGCTGTTACGATTCGATCAACTTTGTCCTACGCACCCTCCCCCCACGCGTAACGCGCTACGAGGGGGAATTGCGTCGCGTCGGCAAAGTTGGAACCATGGGGGTTTTTTTTCCTCTCGTATCGGTTTTTGTTTCAATGTCACGGACCGTATAATCCCACGTGTGCGAATTATCGTTGACAACGAGCAGCTTCGAACAATCGAAATATATTTGCAATCATGTGAAATGATTCACTCACTGCCAGGGTGAACCTCGAGGGGGATGAACCAGGATGAAAGGTGGGGCGGCGTTTTCGTGTCGACATTTAGCAACTGGGTGTCGGCCACCGCAGCTCGCGAACCAGAAGAGCCGGTGTAACGTAGCCTCTCGCATTGTACGATGGAAATTGTAGCGAGACTTATCGTGTTAAATTATTTTGACGAAACAATCAGGCACGTGTCGTTGGCCTGAATCGATGATATACGCACGCGTATGGTTGGGGGTACATAAATGGGAGAAATTCAATCTCCGATTTCACCGTAAAAACAAAGTACTTGTACCCGAAAACAGCGCGCGCTGCCTCAACCGCTCGTAAAATTCGTCATTAAAAGTATAAAGCCGGAAGGCACGGCGAAAAACCTCACACCCAACCTCGAACCCGGAAACGACCGAGAAAAAGAAAAAAAATCCCCCCAAGTCGGCAGCTTGCGAATAATGTTGTTTCCACCGCGTGTAGAAAGGGGGCGTCAAGGTGTTTTGCAACGATACTTTGGAAGAGAATGTATCGACGACGCGTATTTATGGCTCCTCCAGACGGGGGATGAAAATTCCAGGGCGCCCCACACGAGGAGCTTCCTCTCCAGTCGACGCGCGATACGTCATTACTGCCCGAAATTTTGGTCGCCACGCGTGCCCCAAGACTCGGAAAATTTGGAGGCTGTTGTGGATTATAACGTACAACTTTAATCCCGAAAATTCTCGAGTCCTCCCTGCTGATACCCCATTTGGCTTAGTGGTCCGAATCTTTGGCCCCCCGCCTTCTCTGGCCCCACATCCACCCCAGGATGGCCTGTGCTGTATACGTGCGACCACCGCTAAAATTGATCATATTAGCGCGAGCCGAAATAGCCTGCCTCCGCCCACCATTATTGGCTAATTGATTATTTAAGCTGCAATACCGGGACGATAATCGAAGCCAATTGCGGTTCTTCGTGTACGTCGTCTCTCACGGACAAATGGTAAATTTTGCGTTGACACCCAAATGATTGAAACCATGGGTACGCAATTCGAAACGTTAAACACATCGGAATTTCCGTTGCTAAATTGAAAAAAAAAAAAAAAAAAAAAAAAAGTACATTCGAGGGAGAAGCACGCGTTATTAAATTTATATTCAGCTCGATTTTAATCGCACGCTCGGCGTGTACAGCACGCATCCGCTACTGGACCGTCAAGGATATCCTATAATTTCGGTACACGCGAGTGATGGATTGATTTTCATTGAGCGTGCATACCAGGATTGCCCGCAAACACGTTGTACGTGCGCTGTGGTCGGTGCGCGCGATTTTCGCGAAAATTCCCGATGGAAATGAGATACTTTAATGCACTTTGCGCATGAAAAACGCGTGGATAATCGGATTTTTGTTGAAAAAGACAGTAACGCTTCATTGTTGTAGATTTTCGGTCCTCATTAGCCGTGCTGATAAAACAATGTATTCTATTTCTTCGAGAATCGGCAAAAAGAAGCGCGTTCTGTCTACCGAAAAAGTTTCCCTGCCTACAAAGGACGACCAGCGAAAGAAAAAATGAAAGAGGAACGAAAAGAAGCTCTCTCCCGGGGGATTTTAACGTCCGAAGGCGATTTTATCTCGCTGGAAATGCTCAAACGGCAGCTTGGAAAGAAAGGGCGTGTGTACGTGTGTGTAACGCGGAAGAAGATATCCTGGGCAGAATGGCTCGGCTGTGGAAATTTTCGAACGCACGCACCAAGGCGGTGGAGCGAAAAAAGGACGAGCTGCGCACGCAGGGTACTACGTACACTAAAGTGCGGGTGTTTTCTCAAAAGTGGCCCTTAACAAAGTTTCAACAGCCCGAAAATAAGGCTATCTATCCTCCTGCGTCTTTTTTTTTTTTTCGCGCCACTTTATCGCTCTGGCGCGCTTATCCTTCCCTCCTCCAGGTCCGATCGCTCGGTCTGGAGCCCTTCCTGAAAACCAGAAGGGAATTTTGCGCGGCCGATTGCCGCGGACTATGCTCGATTGTTACTTGCTGATTTTTGAACGATAGCTTTCGCTTCTTTTGTTCTGGTGGATGAGATATCGAATGGGCGAGCACAGCCGATGGATCGATCGAGGGGGGAGAATCAAGCTGCTTTTTTTTTCCTCCAATATAGTACACGGAAGCACTTGAAAAATAAAACGATAGAGCTGAAAAAACTTGGTTTGCAGGACGAAGGATACACCTTTTGCTTGCGCGAATTGAAAAATCACCCCGTGCACCACAGTCGAATAATTATTTCAATCCAGCCTCTCGAGTCTCCTTCAAATCGCGCGGGGAGTGAACGACCCCTTCGAGGCTCTTACAAAGTCGTGCATTAAAAAAATATCCAGTTATTTCCTTGAAAAGTCTACACATTTTTCAATACGCGAGCGGGTCGACAACTCAATTCTCCATGCGCCGCGCCAGCGGGGAAAATTCATTCCGCAATTTAAAGTCCCGCCGACTGTGCGCCTCCACCCCCCCCCCCCAATATCTCACCGGCCGGGTCCTTTCTTCTTCTGTTCCCGCATCCCAAAAACTCGCCCCGCACCAGCCAACAGATACGCAATTTATGCCGCCGCCCCGCGAAACTTTGTCAACTTTAAAGTTTCCGGGCGGACGAGAAAGGAACGGGGTAAGGGGCCATGGGAGTTTTAACAAGCGCCTGGATGTGCGTGTGCGGGGGTGGGTGGGTGCAAAGTCCCCAGACGACAGCGGGACGAGGACGGGCGCTCGGGAGCGTAATATTTTCTTTAAACGCGACGCCGACGGATGAAGTTGGCCGTGTGCGGCGGATATTATTTGCGAGTCGGAAAAGTTTTTCCGGGCACTTGCGGTTCCACGATGTTTCTTTTTTTTTTTTTTTTTTTTATTTCTGTGGGGGTGAGGCGCGCTACTAGTTTTCGGAAATGGAAATTCGAGCCGGGATATTGGGATGTTCTCCCTGACAGATGTGCTGCCATTCCTTGGGGTACGACCGAGTCCTTATACTCCGTATTCCCATGTCACGGATGCACCGTTTCTTTTTTTTTTTTTTTTGTTTCCGTAATTACTCCCTTACTCGTCGAGCGAGAAGCTCTTATTTTAAATTTAATTCAAACTCACAACTCGCACTCCTGGCGAATATTTGAGAGTAAATAAGTAAAACAATAAGGTCTGCCTTCTCTTGTTGTTTCTCATGGCTCAACGTTGGATAACAACCCCTCGCTTCCCACTTTATTTTCCGTTTATACCATATTGCAACGAGCGTGTGGATTTTTTAAATATTTCTATGTCTGTATCATTATTAAAAAAATCAAGCCTCGAAATAATATCGAATCTCTAGTTATTCAATTTGGACGGGAAGGTATCGATCGTCGACTTTTTTTTTTTTTTTTTTTTTTCATTTGATAAAGACGTAATGCGCTATAGGTAATACAATTTAATCTTGTCAGACGTCGCGCTTTAAGCAAACTCAAGCGTCAACCCGGCCGGTGATCTTATTACGAGTTAAGGGGATTTTAGATGGTCGTTATATGTGTTCCGCAACGAGTGCACAAAGCTGGTGACAAATACACGACAGAGGCGAGAAGTAGGTAAAGAAAAAAATTGCACAAACTGCGGGTAGGATGTTACCTTTGTGCGTTGCGGTGGAGGTAGGTATAAACAATACATGAAACAAAAAAGTATCGGAAGCGTTGAAACGCACGTCATTCGCAAACTCAGACATTATTGTAAACACACTTGGCGCCAAAGAGACAGAGGATAACAACAACAATATCGAAGATAATGTGAAATTACGATTGCCGCGTAAGGGGGTCGAGGTACGCGCGTTATTGCCAACATGAGAGCCGCTGTCCTCCTTTCTGTCACTGTACTCGCCGAACACATGCAAATAGGTCGCGTGTGCAAACACAGACGCACAAAGTGAATGAGCGGGGGTTGGGGAGGGAGAGCGCGTCGTTTAAACACGCCTCGGCGTATAGGTACATGCGCTCTATTCAGCCGCGATTCAGGACAAACTGGCAAGTTCTATCTGGGTCGTTCCTCTATCTGTCCCTCGCGGTGGGGCTTAATTTTTATATTATTTTGAAAACTCGGGGTCTTTGTTCCGCTGCACGAGTGTGCGATGGGACTGAAAACTTTGTTGGGATTGTAGTTTTCTGTTTTATTTTATTTATTTTGAGAATGACTGCGTAGTAGTTTTTTTTTTTTTTTACCTGTTACGTTTGTTCTTTACAGAGTCAGAAACTGGGCCTTGAAATTCGGCATCGATCTGTGGGAGTTTGGCCGACAGATCACTAAAATGAGCGAGATACGAGCGGTGAGACACACTGATTTCTCCTTTTTTTTATAAATTATTGTTATTTGTATCAATGAGGGCATACTATGGATTTATTGATAACAGCACAATACTGATGTCATCAATTTTTAATGAAAACATTAGATGTAAAACGGTAGATACATGTCACTAAATTCGAGGGCTGACCAAACTCTTACCTCGACTACTTGAAATTCAAGATATTCACGCAAGTGATTGAGCTCTTAAATATTCAAGGCTACTTTAATTTATCACGGCAACAAATCTGACGTACAAACTGATTACGCTACTGATTCTACAACCAAATTTCTAAAAGCTACGATGTATTATTTCCTCGCAGAGATCGGCTTACTAACTACCACTAGCTATTATTGTTTCATTGTTTACTCATAAGCGTACATAGTAGTTCCAACGGTATAGATCACTCAATAATGAAATTACGATTCCAACAGAAATACCACGAGTCCCTCGCTACGGTCAATAAAAAGGACGGCCTAGTGCTCGTGCGAGAAATGGCGGCGGAAGTGAAGAACATGATGGACTTCAAAATCAACGCGGTCATGGTAATGAAATAAACTGCACACTCTGCTATTCCCTCGCGTATACATGAAAATTTATTACCAGCCACATAAACTACAAAACGAGCACATGCATATGAGCGAATCCACAAAAAATTAATCCTATGGTTGGAAAAATCATTGTAAGCATACTTTCCTAACATTTTATTTATCTACGTGTATCTAGGAAATTATGATCAAGATGTATTTTAAAAATATTTTCTTTTTTTTTTCATTTTAGATGAATGCTAGTTAGACTTTTTTGTGGAATTTCTCACGTACACCAACATGTATTCCTATTTTACGATGTCGATTCATCAATCCACTCTTCCATTACGTTATCCAAACGACTCACAGTAGTAACACACACCACTGTGGGGAGCCATACTTTCCAAACAAAAAGCGTATAAAGTTTCCCAGTAGTAGAGTGACGCTGAGGTCAGCCATACTCTTCTGATGCAACAACAAAAAAATATTCTCAGTAGTAACATACCAATATGATCAGACACACTCTATAAACCATAAGCGTACAAGTTCCTCAGTAGTAATGTACCACAATGGTCAGACATACTCTTCAAAAGCACAAAAAAAATTCGCAGCAGCATACAGCTATTGTAAAAAACACCCTAGTTAAAGTACTGAAATTTTCACAGTAGTAACACACCGGTTAGGTCAGACACGATCGTTACGCTAATAGTAGTAACAGACCCCTCACGGTCGGACACGATCGAAAGAAATCAGCTCGCATTGGCTTTCAGAAACTGATGGAGAACGCCGAGCAGGCGGCAGTATCCGTTTCACGGGAGGGCAGCAGTGGCCCGCCTAAGTACCTGGCCAGCCACCGCATCAACCAGGTGAACGAGGACGGCAAGCCGGGCCCTGACTCGCGCAACATCTCTGGCAATCGGCACTTTGACCACATCGCAGTCAACCTCAGCCTATCGGCCGTACTCATGCCTTCCGGCCTCAAGGATACTGGTAACCCTTGCTCCTCTATATTTAATGAACAAGCAATTCGACAAAGATGACACGCCGAGGCACCGAGATGACGAATCACTCGTAATAGCCTGTGGTGCCTTGGCTGTTTTACCAAAAAACCCCGAGCGAGCGGTTTTCGCTTCGCAAAACAGAAACAAAAAAAAAAAAAAAAAAAAAGTACATTCGAGGGANTTGTCTGGCAAACCAATGGTTGTAGATTACTTTAAAAAAGTTTTGTAAGTTTAAAAAAAGAAAAAAGAGCCATCGGTACCCTTCCGTGCCAATGTAAGCAACAGAAACAAAAAAAAAAAAAAAAAATAAAGGAAAAAAGATCTCATTATATTAACGCATCGGTGCCGTTGTTGTTTCTCTTTTTCGGTCCAACCGACCCGACAAAAGAAGCCGACGTGGCGTCTGGGCTTCAATGGAGCGAATACCTCGACCCCCTCTTCGTCAACAATTACGAGAGCGACCCGTCTCTCTCCTGGCAGTACTTTGGATCGACTTCCGGCTTCTTGCGCCGCTTTCCCGGTGAGCTCGCCTCTCTCTCTCTCTCTCTTCCTCTTCTTTTGTCCATCGTCTATTCTTATTACTCTCCTCCTGCCAGCACCACCACCCTCTGTTGTTGCTGCGTGTCCCTCTTCCTTTTCGACTCCTCTGGGAATTTGCTCTGTGCTGTATACCGCCTATACACGAGCTGCACGGACTGCAAGTATTTTCACTTTCTCGAAATAAAAGAACTGAAACCCCTCGGCGTGAAAGGGCCTCCCCATTCAAGCTCTCGTTTATTTTATTTTTTTTTTGTTTCCCTCTACGTGGGCACGTGGGATCTCTTTCAATGGCTAATTGCGAGGCGACCTGTTTGTACATTGATTTTTCTTTTTCTTTTATCCTTCTTTTCGTGCTAGTTTCAAATATTTTACGCGAATAAAAATATTTCACGTAGCTGCGGAATATCGCGGAGACGAGAGCTCGAATTACCATTCAAAACTTCATAACGATAGCCGCGTTCGTTGGAGCCCATCGAATAAATCGAAAGCAACGACGCGCAATGCATCTCCCCAGAGCCATCAGTACCAGTGACTGCAGTCCTCGAAAAACTTTATAGTTACCGCGAGCGCGACACTTTGTCCTTGTCCCCCTCCGCCCTCGTCCTCCTCGCACGCTCTGACCTATATATCCGAAAAGCGATCGTAGCGTCGTGGCCCCGTGACTGCTGCTGTCCTCTACACTCTCTTTATATATATATATATATATATATGTGCACGTGTACCCCCTACAACGACGCTTACGCACTTACGCAGCTATGTCATGGCCACCGGTGGACACGTCCCCCGTGCAGCCCGGGCCCGCCAGGCGCGTGCGCAGCGTCGACGACTTCCGGCTGTCCGACTGGTTTGTCGGTGCGGCCGATTCGCCCAAGGACCTGGCCGTCCTCGTTGACGGGGCCAGCCTTTCGTCGAGCAAGACCCGCGAGCTCGTCGTCGGCACGGCCAACGCGATACTTGACAGCCTCGGGCCCAACGACTACGTCAACGTGTACAAGTATGCCGAGGGCGCCGAGGAGATCGTCGCTTGTTTCAAGGACAGCCTCCTCACCGCGTCGCCCGAGAACATCAAGGAGCTCAAGGTTTTTTTTTTTCTTTCAAATATCAATGTGGCGCTAGGGAATAAAAAAAATTTTAATAAAATCATTTCACCGACTATTTTTTGATGAATTTCTTCGGTAATCTATGGTTGCAATGTGCTATCCTCGTTTAAAATTAAAAAACGAGCAGTACAAGAAAAAAAAATCCAGAAAGTAGAAACATCTGAGTGTAGTCAGACACCACGTTGACACATAAAAAAATTAAAATAAAATCATTTCATCGGCTGTTTTTTTGATGAATTTCTTCGGTAATCTATGGTTGTAATGTGCTATTCTCGTTTGAAATTAAAAAACGAGCATTACACGAAAAGAAATCCAGAAAGTAGAAACACCCAAGTATGGTCAGGCACATCGTTGACACATGATTTTCATCGCTCAAAATAAAAATAAAAAAAACCTCCTTCTGCGTAGAATGCAATGAACAGCCTAAAAGCCGAATCGCCGTCCAACATCTCGGCGGCTCTGAGCACGGCCTTTGAGATTCTGCACAAGTACAATAGATCGTCGCAAGGCAGCCAGTGCAACCAGGCGATAATGCTGATCACATCGCGTACCGAGGGCGCCCCGATTGAACTCATCAAGCGCTACAACTCGCCCCACATGCCCGTGAGGATCTTCACGTATTTAGTGGGTGGCGACAACAGCGAGGACCTCAACAGCATGTCCTGCAATAACAAAGGTTTGTTTCCCTATTTTTTTTGTTTTGTTTCCATTAAAAGAGGGTACATTACATATACGTTGGGTGAAATTTTTAACGAGGGTTCAACTGTGACGGATATTATGGTACGGGCGGATGGTAAGCCGCTAGTAATTGATGGTCGTTACAGGATACTTCGCGAGGATAACCAAGCTGGACGAAATAAAGAGCAAAGTTTTTGAATACATCAAGGTGATGGCGCGGCCGATGGTGCTGTACCAGCGCGACCACCCGATACACTTTACGCCGGTCTACGTTGGTGGCAAAGTAAGTGCAGTCCATAGCTATCTTGTAGACTTGATAAATACGCCCCTCGATGCGATAAAACCTTCTAATTCGATGCTTAAACATTAACGCGTTTGTGCGTACTTTGAGTACCTGCCGTTAGAAAGAGAGCAAGAAAGCCAAAGTTCTTCTCGCTCAAGTATAACGAGACTAATACGAGAAAATTGAAACGAGTGTGATCAATTTCTGGACACTTTTCGGCACTACTCTTCTCTCCTTTCTGCTTGGGCTCTCCCCCGAGAAATTCACTTGTGGAAAACTTTAAATTGATCTTCTTTCAAAGTTTTCATACACCAATTTCGCTACTTACGTTTTAAGCACGTTCTCGAGCCCGAGCAAACCGAGGCTGCAAGTAACCATTTTTGGCCTCGAGTTTCATTTAATTTTCATTTTTCGATCGCACGGGATTTAATTTGGGGGATTAAAATGTTTGAATTCGTCAAAGTGGTAAAAAGGATGGAGGTAAAAAAAGGGTCCTTTGGAGAATCAAAAATTAAAAAAAAACCACGCAGCGCACGAGGGTGTTGACTTTGATATCGAGAGCAATCTGGTAAAAACGAAACTCGGATCACCCATCAAGGGCAGAAAACAAAGGCACAAAAGCGCCCTTTTCTCTCCGCGCGAGTCCATCAAAGGTTAAAAGTCAATAGAATATTTCCGTCTCCGGCTCGAGCGACCCAAAGGGGTGGCAGACTTTCAAAGTAAAAAGAGCTTCGATCCCGATGCGCTACCCCTCGAATCGAGGTCAAACGCACGCAGTGGGCAGGGGAAGGGGATTGCATGGATAGGCAAACACGTGCACGGGAGAGCAGAGGCCCGAGTTTAGCTTAGAGAGGGAGTTTAATCAGATTAGGAGGTCGGCGAGGAGCGCTAATTGTCTTCATAAACTTCCAGAGCGGCAGATACGGCCTCGAGGGTCAAGGTCAGCTCATGACCTCGGTTACGGCGCCCATATTGGATCGGAGAAACCACACGGTAAAGTACACCTCACGTCACAAGATTGACGTTTTGGTTTTCGAAAATTTAATTGACCTTGGGACTTTTTCTTTGCTCGCGCGGCAGGAAAGAACGGCTAACTTACTCGGAGTCGTGGGGACCGATGTGCCCATCGAGCAGATTCAAAAACTCGTGCCGCCGTACAAGGTTAGTTGGTCCGTTAGGGTTTAAATGCGGATGAATAGCCATTTAATTTGCCACATTTGACATTTTTCGCAGCTGGGTGTCAATGGCTACTCGTTTCTGATCGACAACAATGGGCGTGTCCTGTATCATCCCGACCTCAGACCTTTGGTAAGATGGTTTTAGTCTTGAGGTTTATTTTTTGAAAATATTTTGACAAACAAACGCTTTACTGATCCATCAATTTTTTTACTGCTCCTCTAGCCGGGAAACGTCGAGGTGAGTTTTATTTTTCCACGGAGACAATCATTTTCGAAAACGAGAGTTTTAGGCTATTCAAAAGAATTATCTAACCATTTCAGTACGAAGAAACGCTGAAACGAAAATACCTGAGCGTCGACCTGTCGGAGGTCGAACTTTTGGAAAACGACGGGCCATCTCACTCGTTAAACAGCTCTCTCCTCGACGTAAGGATTTTTTTTTACATGACTTGGGCAAACAACAAAATACCAATGGTAATAATGATCCACGTAAAAATCTCGGTTACAGCTCAGACACGAGATGATAGAGCAGAAGGAGGGTGAGACCTATTTCTCCGTGAAGATCCACTACGACGACATGGTAAGAGCCAACAACGATGCACCGATACTTTTTATTTTTGTATAAGTGAACCGTATCAATTCATACTCGCTGTGTTGCAGAAGAGGGTATCGATCAGGCGGCACAATTACTTTTACGAGCCAATCCCGGACACGCCGTTCTCACTGGGGCTGGCGTTACCCGAAGGCTACGGCATGTACGAGCTGCACGCCGAGCAGGAGATTCGGCACGCTCATGATAATGGTGAGCTTTATTACTTGCAACAAAGCGTGCTAAAATCAACCGAAAATGAGAAAAAGAGCAATGGACCGAGCCGTAACGTAGCAAGGGACGAATGAGCGGCGCCGCGCGCGCGAATATTAAATAACAAAGATATTCCGGCCTCGTTTTTTTTCTTGCTCCTTCCAAGCGCATCTTGCACTTTCTAAATGAAAAATATCTCGCGCTCGCGCGCATGCATGACCATATATATGCACGTAAAAGCGCGGGGAGTCGAGATTTACGGGCGTGCACATAGGGACCCTTGGCCCGTGAAAAATAGGAGCGCGGGCACACAGAGGAATGCCGTGAATTCGTAATATACTATGAAAAATTGAGAATGCGCCGGCATCTCTCCTTCTCGGCTTCTTGATTTTCAATACTCGATTTTTTCCTTCCTCCTTTCGCGCTTTCTTGTCTCGTTGCTACCGCCATCGTACTGTCTTTTACGGCTTGTTTATACACACACACACACACGCGCTTTTTTGTGTTTTAATACCAGAGATACGTGAGATTGGCTCGCTTGGAGAATTTTTACTTTTTTTGACCAATCTATCCATTCTTTTACAGCTTAGAACTCAAATGTGTAAGAATGTCGCGAAAATTTTAGACAGTAATGTTATAAATTATATAGTATATGAATTTTCAGTAGTAAAGTCATTTAGAAGATAATATTAATCCAAGATAAATCCTAAAACACTCCTTTAAGCAGATGCACGTATTATCAGTAGTAAGAGTCAGTGTTTGACTCTGTCGAACTAACATAAGACAAGTCTTATAACGACCCCTTATACAGCTGCGAGCGATTTATGTAGTGCAAGTGGTAATTTAGAAGATCTAATTGATTTAAAATATTTGCTTAAGCAGTTACACGCGTTTTCATTAGTACAAATCAATGTTTGATAAGGCTGACATCAAGCTAAATCGGGAAGCCCTATCGATCTAAAACATTTGCTTACGCAGTTACACGCGTTTTCAGTAATACAAGTCAATATTTGGTAAGGCTAACATCAACCAAAAAATATCAAGCTAAAGCGGGAGGCCTTATCCATCTAAAATATTTACTTGCGCAATTGTTCGCGTTTTCAGTAGTACAAGTCAATATTGGGTAAACCCAGTATTAATTTAGAATTAACAAGCTAATTTGCATGCTCGAAAAAATGGTTTTCCAGTTACGCACTACTTCAAAGGTGACACTTGGAAAGTGCACCCAGACTGGACGTATTGCGAGCACTACTTTGAAAACGACAAATGGTTCGAAAGTCCGGAAGAGCGGGTCCTGTACTTCCTGACCCAAACTCACAATCCGGGCTGGAAGTGGCGATCGCAGAGACCCAAAAGCTCGCACCAAAAGCCCGCGAACAAGCCCGACAAGGATTCTTACTATTGTGAGTACGGCCCAGAGTCGCCTACTTATTCGTCATTCGTTTCTGGACGTCAAACACATTTTTTCAATCGCAGGCGACAAGCTGTTATTGCAATCGTTAGTGTTGGACGCGTACGTGACACAAGATTTTGATAAGCGAAGCGAAAGAAATATGGGCAAAGACGATAGGTAAGTAAACTTGCACCACGAGAGCGCAGCGAGCGAAAACAAAAACAAACAAACAGATCTTCAAGGGCACGCTCGAAAGAGCAAATAATCAATCGATCACAGAGCACCAAGTATTAACGCACTTTAAAGCACCGAGTCGATCGTTTTGCTCTTCCCTCCAGAAATTTATGTCATTCTAAAAGGCCTAGGTAGAATTTCAGACGTGCCAAGAAACATTGATGAGACTATTCAATGTTTAGGTCCACTTCGAACTATTCAAAGCTCAATGGAGAAGTTTTTTCATTTTTATTTGATGTACTTGCATTAAATTTTAGTTTATCGCCAATTTTTCGCTTCTTAAAATAAATGTCGATCTCATCTACATTTTACTTTGAAAGTTGGCTATATTTTTAACTACACATGAAATTCATGAGGCTTTTTATTCATGAGATTTAGTTATTAGCTCCACGTAAAGAAGACACTTTACGTATTATTTTTTCATGAGCATGAAATAATTGAAGAAGCTGAAAGAACAGGGAAGAGTACATCGATCGACTTCACTGTTTATTAATGATTTAAGCTTTTTTTTTACGAGCACTTGCACAGCTACTATTATCATTATATAAGAGCACTGCACATCTATACATAAATATAGATATATAAATTTATAAGAGCACCACTTGCACAATAATTTGTCATAAAAGCACCAGTTTTTTTTCAACTCACCACAAATTTTTAATTTACAATGAGTTTATTGTTTACTGTGTATGTTTTATTATTATATTGTGTGTCTTCACCGCCAGCCCAATTGCCATACTGATGGCTGTACTGCACAGGTAATCACCAATGCACAAAATATATGTTTTGTAATTTGCTAGTTTGCACGATTCAAATGTCGCACGATACATCACATACATCTTGTCATGATTGATGTTCTTTTTTTTTTTTTTTAACAACCGCACAATGCACCTGCACTTCACCTTCACTAATTGATAAATCATCATTGTATTTTATAAGATTCCTCGTATGCGTGGGAAAATTGGAACTGCTGATCCAATAAGATCAGTTGTTTTGCAATCATTACGTGTACGTATGTTAAGTGTCTGGACGAGTCGAGTGTGACGATTACATTATATTTTAACTAACAATCGTAATTAATTCATTTTAATTTCATTGTACGCCATACCAAATTTGTCATCATATCGTCGTACAGTATTCTATACTTTACCACACGATTTGGTAAAAATTTCATTGTATCCTGATGAAAATGCAAAAGTTGCTTCAGAACAACTCGAACCTTTGCATTTGTGCAAAATAATAACATTATCTACTAACACATACTAACACCACTCGTTATCAACAAGCTTCGTAGGATTAACACCATCGTTGTACGAATAAAAAAAAACAAAAACATCCTAAGTATAATCATGAAACTCACGAGTGAATGAGTTGCTATTGTCGCTGAAAGTTGATGCTGAGCGTTTGCGATACGTCCATGGCGCAGAGGTGCGACGAAACTAATGAGATCGTGGGTGCGCGTTTTCCAGGAAGGGAAAGGGTAGGTTCGGCATGGCCCGACACTTTGTTGCCACCAGAAGCGGACTGCTCCGATGGAAGGACCACGTCCAAAACGATGGTATCCACGAGCAGACGTAAGTATTTTTAATTTTATGCTTGAGAAAAATTGTGGTTCCAAAAATGTCTGCACGTACACGTTTCTTTGTCAAAATTAGGGATTTCCCCGAGGTCTACAGAAGAGCCATGGACTCCACTTGGTACAAGAGGGCCGTTGACCAACACGCGGTTGAATTCGACAGCTTCGTTTTCAGCGTACCTTTCGACGCTGGTACGCACTACAACTATGAATCTGACCAATTTTTTTTTTTCAACTGCTCACCCATCCTTTCAATGGAAAAAAAAGCAAAAATTGATATTCACTGCAACGATTAATTCCAGCCGATAATCCAAGGCCTTTGGTCACGGCGACCCACGCGATATTCGTGGACGTGAAGGGTCACAAGGCCCCGGCCGCGGTGGTCGGCATACAATTCCACCACTCGTCCCTGGCCTCGCACTTTGTCAACGTCACGTCAACGGTGAGAAACACATATTTTCCTCCTCATCTCTCCCTCGAGGACAATGGGTATAACCCAACTGCTTTCGCTCTGCCCACAGTGCCAAGAGCCCATCACCTGTAAAAAGACGTGCGCCTCGGACGACCTGGACTGCTACATCCTGGACAACAATGGCTTCATCATCATAAGCGAGAAGCACGAGCACACCGGCAAATTCTTCGGCGACATAGACGGCACGATTATGGATTCCCTCGTGCAGGACAAGATATTCCGGAAGGTCAGTGTGGTCGATTACCAGGGCGTGTGCACGCCCCAGTCGTCCCACGTGTCGGCCGCGCCCCGTTCCACGTCCCACTCGGTCGCTAAGCTCGCGTCCGCTTTTGGCCACTACCTGTGGACTTGGGCCATCAACTTCAACCTCGCGGACCTCCTCCAGCCGATATGGGCGTACCCCTCGGACTCGGACGACGGTAGGAATAAGTATACACCACAACTGTCCCCGCAATAACATCCCCGATGACACGCGTGCACCCGCTTCCAGGGAACATTGTCTACCCGGACGGCGACCACTTTCCGTCCGAGGTGACGGACGAGGCGACGGTGGAGGCCGACAATCAGCCGCAATATCCACCGACGGTCGAGAATCCGGCGGCAACGGCCAGCAGCACCCACTCGACCCTGGCGGGTATCCCGCCGCACAAGCTCCGCACCTGCGAGAAGAAAACCGACCTGTACATCCTCCAGCCCGAGAGGCTCAACACCAGCGGCCAGGGCAACCCGCTCAAGGGGAAGCTCACCAATTGCCATCAGTCGGGATGCGAGAGGTTTGGGAATGATCTCTCCGTTTGCCCACCGTGAATCTAAGCGCGATCGGGAAATTTATACAGGTTTTGAAAAAAAAAAAAAACCATAAAATCGGTTCACCGATTCGCATGGCTTTGAACCGGTCACCTTGGGGGTGTTGTATTTGACACTCTCAAGCTTTTTCGTACCAATCGTTTTAGAAACAACGTACTATTTAAATTGGGTAGAGCTGAAGAACTAATTGACAAAACATGGATTTTGTTGTCTTTAAAAAGCCATATGCACGTTGCAAACGCACTTGGATTCACAGTATGGAATTAAAAAAAAAAAAAAAAAGAAAAAAAAAAGTAGAGCCATAGTCACGCAAATGAGAGAACAATCGTAAAATTAATTCCAGGCCGTTCAGCGTCCAAAAGATCAAACACACGAACCTGATCCTGCTGGTGGTGGACACGCTGTGTCCCTGCGGCACCAAGAAACTCGGCATCAGGCCGTACGAGGCGCTAACCGAGCCGGGCGCCTGCACAGCTAGGCGCGAGCGCCTCTACCAGCGCCGCTACTGCAAGTGCATCAACTACCACCCGGAGGAGCTGGAGATCAAGGCGTGCGGGGGTGCCGGCAGATCGTTGGATCTGTCGGGGCTGCGACCACTGCTCGCGGCTGCTCTACTTGTTGTCGCTCGGCTCACGTGACTCGGTGCTGGTTAAGTGCAGGTGGATCGCCCGATCGGCGACACGTGTGTATAGGGACGGACTCAACTTTGGCGCGCGCAGCTGGAAAGTAACTCCTTTTTTTTTTTTTTTTTTTTTTCAACTCGGGGTACTCGGTTCTCGTCCTGTTGCCAACCGTGAGGGCCGATTAGATTTTTTACGTCCGAGTTACGAGCTCAACTTTCGTCATTACCACTAGAATCGTTTTTACGATGTTGATACTCTACAAGGGAGAGCATTTGTTGCGTGAAAATTTTTAAGATTTTAACGGAAAAATTTGCTCAATATGTTTACGTATGCTATAGATAATGGTTTGGTTGTTGTGCAGTGAAACGGGGTAACAGATGGTTAAAATTGTTGCGAGACGTTGATAGTCCCCCAACAGGGAGGGAACAGAGTCGCTGCTTCCAGCTGCGTGAATTTAAAACCAACGGCTTCGAAAAGTAATATTACAACTAGCAGTGCGCACCAAGGTGATTTTTCCTTTCTCGAAACGGAGTAAAAAATAAATAAAAAAATTGCGAAGCAATAGGATCGTAAACGAAAGAATGTCGCGGGAGTCGAAAATTCGTAGTAAAAGGGAAAACTAAACTAAACAAGATGATGATGATAATAATAATAATAGTATGGAAAAAAAAAACAAGCACGACTATCCGCGGTGAAGCGCAAAAAATAAAACAAAAAGATTTTTTAAAAATTGACGAAGAAAAGAGAAACCTATTTTTTGCAAACTCTTTCTTTTTTTGGAAAACCGGTGCGAGCGAGTATAAAAGTGACCGCGTGCGTGTGTGTGAATTAAAAGAGAGACTCGACGTTTGTGTGAATGTATACGTGTATAAATTTATACACGTGGTGACGAGGATAATGATACATGTGTTATACCTTTTCGCAAATTATTAGCTTTGGCGTACGAGGTGATAGAGGCGGTGGAGCGTTTTTTGATGGAGTCGATGGAAAACGTCTAGGAAAGGGATAAAATGTAATTATTGCTATTAAATATTTACGCCGGCACTTTCTTTAGCTAAAGGACTGGAGGAATTTCGTCTACGCGTTCGATCGGCGAGTAAAAGTCATGAGTACGGAGTGAAAACAATAAAGGGCGTTCTGGCGCTGGCAGCCAGCTGAACCAGAGTTTTCTCTATTAAATTAAAAAAAAAATAATAAAATTAAAAAAAAAAAAACCAAAACTCGTCTTATTATATGATCGAGACGTGAACGAGAAATAAAAGTCAAAAAAAGGAGACAGAAAGAGAGGGAGAACAACGCACACACAAAATTTACTATCGATCTAAACAAATGCGCCCATACGTTGGTTTACTCTAATTAAATTTTAAATGAAAAACCAAAAAAAAAAGTAAGCTCTACACAGCTAAAATGAGAAAAATACAAAAATGTACGTGTATCGATGCTCGAATCGAGTAAACAAAATCTTTGACGACTACAGAACATATATAAAAAAAAAAAAATAATCGAAAACAA
>NW_019379491.1:1771485-1836262 GCF_000648655.2 Copidosoma floridanum | reverse complement strand
AAAAAAAATAAAAAAAATGACGCGTACAACAGAAACTATACCAGTCAAGCGTGTATTTGTGATTTCCGCAGGCTTATCTCTAAGTGGTATTTACATACACTATTCGTCGTATTAAAAAGGTGGACCGCGTCAAATTTTACTGAAAAATTTACTGTACGACTCAATACTTAATATCTTTTATTTCTTAAATGTGTGAATGGTTAAAATTTTTAAAAAATGGTAAGATGTTCACTCGTTTTAAATACACAATGTATTAACTTTTTTTTTATGATATATTATTACTGGAATATATATCGTTCATTGGAACAATAAAAATAAAAGATAAAATAAAAATGGAAATAAGTACTCATTTTTTAGATAAATTTGTTAGAAATATTGTCATAATTATTACGTACATATTTTATTATTGAGCTTTTATAAATATCTATCGAATAAACAAAAGCTTTAAAGAACAATTCGTTGAATTCTAGACGTGTTTTTGATATAAAACAAAAATGATAAAGTCTTAAATTTTTAATAATACGATACAATTTTATTCACTGTGTTTTGCTGGAAAAAATATTTAGTAAGATACAAAAAATGTAACAATTAAGTAACCAAAACATAAGGAAAGAAGTTAATTAATTAATCAACTGCCTCAACGTTGGCTTCCAAAAAAATTAACATATTAAACAAACAGAAAAACCCGCTTGCCTAAAAAAATAAATCATACAAAAACAACGTCAAACGGAAACTATTATAACATTCATCTAAAAAACGGTAAGACTAAAAAACCAAAAAAAAATTTAAAATAAATGAAAATTTTTTCCATCTTTAGGAAAAAAAAATTTTTTTATTGTATTTTACGTCTTTTTCTGAACTTTGAGCATATGACCCTGTTCTCAATATATACAGTCAACAAAACTTCAAACGTCCTGTACTAATTGTGTGAGATGCGCAACATAAAGAAAAATTTGCGAATTTAGAAAAAAGGAAAACATGAAATTTTCCTTTCAAAAATGGACAATGGAAGAGTGTTAAAAACAAAAAAGACGTCAAAAAGTTATTACATGAAAGGAGAAAAAATAGTGAACAAACGTCCTAGACGTCGTGTTGGAGGCGATTAAAAATGAGTTAATCAAACTATCGTACATATACGTCATGAACAAAAATTATAATAACAAATGAATACTTTCACCTTAAGTCCGTATGTCTCTTCTCAGGAACGGAATCATGTAAAGAGTCGTTAAAAATGTAAAACAACAAAACAATTATTTAAAGAATATATAAACAGGGGACCGATTGAAACGGTGGATAATAAGAAAAAAAATAAGCGTGCAAAAAGTCGCTAGACTTTAAAAAAAAAAAAAAAAAAAAAAGTATATATATTCATTTAAGGTTAAGGAGAGATAACAAGTTGATGAAAAATAACAGGGACAAGCTAAGAGGGGAAGGAGAGAAGGAAATAATAATAATAAGATAAGAAAACTACGAGCTACGCATGAATGCAAAGCAAATAATTGGAGATGATGAGACGAAGGCGGGCGATGATGAAAAAAAGAGAGAGAAAACGCAAAAATCCTTTAAAGTGTCCCTGGATACTACTAAGTCTTCCATTATTCGTACGTTAATGTTTAAACTGATGAGTATATTTGAAGTGAAAAAAAAAAAAAAAAAAAAAAAAAAAAAAAAAAAAAATTACAAAGTGTAACATATAAATTTATCGAACTCATCATATCGATAACTATTAACTATAAACTGAAAAAAAATATTTAAAAAAAATTATAACAATAATAATAATTTACTTACACGAGCATAAAAGCACGTGCAGCGGCGACGAAGTGTTTTTTGCGCAGAGGGTGAAAAATAAAGGCGAGGTTCTCTAGCGAGCGATTACTCGATTGTTGTTCGATTGTTTCATAAGTAAGTAGCGTTTATTTTTAATTGATAGAAAGAAAAATAAGAAAACTGTTGTTACTAGATAGATAGAAATTTTTCATTCATCATATTATAGTGTTGACGAGACTACAGAGGATATTATAGAGATGTTGTACGTTAATTGTAGCTATGAAATTATCTGTTGATGTTTGAATATAAAATCTATTTGAGACATTTTTTTAATCAGTTGATTTTTTCATGGATAATTTAGACGGATCGATAAAGAGTATTGTAGAGAGGAAAAAAAAAAAAAAAAAAAACAATTGATATGCACCAACAGATCGAGTAATCGCTCTGACAGCTAAAAAGTATTAACGCGATGGAATTCAAATGCTACGAAAATTTTGTATGTCCTTTGGAGTAAAAATTATACCTGTTCGCGTTTTAATAATGAATGTCATCCATCTGCTTAGCTATGGTAAAAAATGAGCAAAAAATAACAAAACCATTTATCAAAAAAAATAAATAAATAAATAAAATAAAATACACGAGTAAAGAAAGAGACAGAAACTTTATGAAACAAGGGACTCTGCGTCTGAGTTGCTCACGTGACTTTTAACAACATTACCTACTACGTAATAATATAAATAATAACGATAATGATAATAAACAATAATGATAATCGCCAGCGAAGATATGAATGTATAAAAGATAAATTGGCCTATTTTTGTATAATACTCAAAGTAATGCAGAAAAAAAAGTTGTAAAATGGAGAGCTCACACATACACAACACTTGCTCTTTATCTGTTTTTTCAACTAAATGTATTTACAATATATGCTAATAAGCAAGAGTTTCGTTCATTGTACTGTTGAAGATTGAAAATTTTAATTTTCAGCATGAAAAAAAAAAAAAAAAAAAATGTAGCAACTTTGGCACTCGGTCCCTCGCTTCGCTGAATTTCCACGGTTTTGAGAGTTTAAAAAAAATTCAGTATCAAGTATATAATTCATGTAGACGTCGATACATTTGATTATATGTCTAAAAAATCTGTCGTATGGCCTTCCTATGTTTGTGTAACTGTCATAAATGTCAATAGGCTTCGTTTAATTGTACAGACAACGCGAAACTTATGTAAGTCGATTAAATTTATATTTTTCAATTCTGATCGCAGAAATAAAATTATAGTCAACATGAACATTGATTTTAAATCCATTGCAAAAATTTTCAATAGTTATGATTAAATGTCAAAAAAAAAAAAAAAATTTCGCATTGTCCTTGAAAAAAAAGTGTATCGACGTCATAAAATAAAAAAATAAACATAAAAATAAAAATGTAATCTTGAGAGAATCGTGATACAGCGCCTCGAAAGAGAAACTCGCCTGCTCATCGTTTTCGCAATTTTTCCGATCTTTTCCGGCCACGTGTATACACATTTCGCGAGTACTTTATTACTGTAAAACAAGCAAACAAAAAAAAATAATAAAAATAATGATAACAAAAATAAATAAAAACCTGTTTATTACTTAATGGGCTTTGCGTTACTTGTGTCCCTCATGTCAAGTTTTTACACGCATATACCTAACATACCTCATTTATTGCAATTGTACGCGCAAAAAATTAAAAATCACGAATTCTTGCTCTTCATTCGAATTAAAAACAAAAAAATACCTGCACTCAAGCGAGAATTCTAAATTTAATTTCTTTCCATAAATATTGTACGTACGCTAGCATCAAAATTTTCATGCATACACAAAAGCTTCGAGCGAAAGTTTGGCAACGAATTTATCGACAATAAGACATCAAAGGGCCAAATTTTTATCTTTAGAAGAAATTCCGTACGTGATTTATGAAAACAAGTACGTATACAATTTATTTTTGTATTAAAATAATTTTTTTGTAAATGGTTTGGACACGCACTCATTATGCTACGCACTATTATTGTGAAAATTTCTTTGTACATAAAATATTTATAAAGATTTGAAATTTTCGTAGGGAAAAAGATGTTGAATTACTTACCGATGGAATTTGCCCTTTGCCGACGATAAATTCGACAAGATCAAGCAATGCATGGAAAGAGTCACAGAGCCATGTGGAAAAAGTCATTGCGTGCGATTATCAATGAAATAATGAGATGGAATGAAAAAATGGGGCATAATTTTTTACTCTTCAATTGAAATCTATTCAAATTTAATATGTGACGCAAAAGACTGCAAAGAACATAAAAATATATTTAAAAAAAAAATTATATTAACGATGACAAAATTTTAGTGATTAGGTTTCTCATTTTGTAAATACTACAAGTATTGTACGCAAAAAAGAAAGAAAATCATGTGAAGAGTACTGATTGTACACAAGAGAATGCAGAAGTGTGTGTGTGTGCGTATCTTATTGATGATGTTATTAGTAAGTAACGAAAAAGAGAGAGAGAGAGAGTATTTTAAAAGGTTTAGCAAAAGCAGACGAATCCAATAGTAAATTTTAAACCAATAGTCGTAAAACCAAAGTAAAATTACTGGTTAACCAAAAGTAAAGAGAATTGCAGTTATATATTGAAAATAAATAGATTGATTGATAACGCGAAAATAGTGAGTTACGCTGGAGCGTGCGAGATGTATAAATAAAAAAGAATCGGTAATAGATGCGCCGAGCAAAAAAATAAGATACTAGGAAATGAACGCGGCTTTTAGATTTGAGTAAAATTTACCAGGCCACAGTGTGGTGCAAACGAGACAAAATATTGAATCAAACATTCGCTCGCCACTTGAATGAACAAAAATTTAATTTAATGAATGAAAAAATGGGAATAATCGTAGCGTTACTCATTGAATGAATGCAGTTTACTCAATCATAATAAGGCTTCAAATAGCTTCGAACAGATTCTCAAAGCAAGATCGCAAATTCCTAAACATACATTTAAAAATGTAAAAATATCAAGGTCTATTGTATAGCAATAAAAATTATGTATCACGACGAGTGTCACTTGAAATTTTCGTCTTTTATTTGAATGACTCTGTTTTCCTTTTTGTTTCTACAAATTTCAATCGTAAATTTCAATAAATAAATCAATATACAAATAAATAATTTTAAATTACACTTACAATGCGGTATATTTACAAAATTAAATTTCTATTACAAAAAGTTTCTATATGTACATCTTACAAAAGCTATGGTTTTCAAGGAAAAAAATATACAAAAATTATCAAAATTCAATATAAAATGGTACATAAAATTCCTACAGTAATAACAATGTAAATCAATTGATTTTTCTCGACTTAAAATATTTGTATCAAAATTAATCGACTAATTTTATGGGCAATCCACGCATAACAATGGCAGCTGACGTCATAAATTGCTTACACACATCCTTCGATATTGCCACAGCGAGGAGCATGTCCTGTTCGTTTTCAATTATGGTTCTCGTCAATTTTTTATCTTTATTTGTGTATTCTGAAAATTACATTTTTTTAGATAATTAAAAAAATAATTATTTAGCATACAATTTAATAAAATCATACCAATTAACCCTCGATTCCATGAAACTTTATCTACATCTGACCATGGCTTCTTCACTTTCGATGGAATCCACTTGCTCATAAATTCTGCAGTCATTCTATCAATATCACCGTCTGTTACCTCCCACAACATTCCCAGTATGCATGGACTAAAAATTAAAAAAATTAATAAATTGATGGAAAATTTTTATTAAGCTGAAAAATTTTCTTGATTCTTTTTTTATTCACCTGCAAGCCATCAAATACTGATACGATACTCCATATGGTGCTTGTCGACCTCCAACAGGTAAGAGTTTTAAGCTACTACAACCAAATAATAATACTGACGCGATAACTCGCATCCTTTCGATATCCTCGCCTTTCATAAATTGTACACCGCTACCATGCCCATTGTACATTAATATTTCATGCTGCATAAGAGCTTTTTTGAAAAATTCAATGTCTGGTTTAATTCCATACAAGCCCTCCCACTTAGGTAGCCAATGATTTAAGAATGATCTAATCCTAGTTTCCATGTGCATTAGGTCTAAAGATGGATTTACAATAAAAGTGCCAATATTATCACTATGATGAACAATTTTGTAACCATTCTTGATCGAACTTTTATGCTGTTCAAAAAGAGCATATAAAATGTGTAATGATGGAAATCTCGTTACTGGCTGATGCTTCAGCAACTGCATTGACTCAAATGAAATGTGATCTAAGCACTGTAAAATACAAACGTCCAAGAGTGAAACACGTGTACTTTTAAATCGAAATAGTCTTAGATGTACTCACTTCGTCCAGGATTAAAAGCAATACTTTTCTTTTTGCATCCTTCAAGGGTTCTATTACTTTGTTTTTAGCTATGATTGATAAAATAATATTTTTCGCAAGCTTCTTTTGTGTTGGTAAAACATACTTCACTGCTCTTTCAATTTCAAAAGATTTCAAATACCAAGCACTAGTAGCAATTTTTTTTAAAAGCCAGCGTGTTCTTTGAGATATGGTTTTTCTGCAATCATAGGGAATAAAAATGTGCATAAAAATAACAGGAATTAATGTATACTTCAAAAAAAAAAAAACAATATTTACCTAGAAGTATTATCGTCTGCTATAAGCTTGTCGATCATACTGTGAATATCTTGCACTAAATCCAAATTATCGATATAGTCTGCTTGAAAAAGAATTTTCCATTCTTTCAACCAAGAACACTCTAGTTCTTGAATCGCAATCTGCCCAAAAAGTTTTATAAAATTAAAACAAATTTACTCGTTTTCAATTCATGGTTTCTACAAATAACTACTTACACTCATCTGGTCATTTTGTTTTTTACGCATTTTCCAATATAAATCTTTATTGCAATATACAGCAGTTAAATCAGATTTATTGTTATTCAATAATTTTTCAATCTCTGTGCGCAAGTCATACGAAGAATCTCCATCAGGCTTTGGCACAGTGATACAAATTGGATCTATGGCATTTTCCCCTGTTGGAATGACAACTAAATGAAGACCATGAGTTGGTTTTAACAAATATGAATATTCCTCATTTTGAATTCTATGCCTCGAGTCCTTCAAGGGCTCATGCACTGCTGTTACTTGTACCACGTACCACTCTGTAAAATAATTTTTCAAATCGTCAACCAAGTCCTGTTTAGAATAAATCAGCATATCTGAGACTTAGTATGTACCTGATGGTAGTTTTTTAACAGTAGACATCACTGTTTTGGAACTGGTAATTGAACAACGATTATCGACATCCAAGTGATTGGGATCTAAATTTAAAACCATTGGTTGCTTAATTATGTCAGCCCTGAGTTTTGATTTTAAGTGTCTGAGGAAAATCTGTTGCCGTAAACAATTTGCATGGGATGCTATGAGGTGACAGCAGGCTTCGAGTTCTTTGCCATTCTTTGAAAAATAAAAACAAAATCAATTTTGTACAAAGACATAAAGAAATTTTTTAACGACATTAATTACACAGAACTAGTATACAACAATATTAAATAAACCAATGACAAAAACAAAACTATCAGAATATAAAATACACAAATTATTGTAAAATTTGAAACAGAGATAGATTTTACTGTAAGGATGCAGTTTTTACAAAAAAAAAAATAAACTCACGGCGATGCAGACGATAGCAAGAATCTTCCTAATGGACGTAGTCTCCGAGACAGCGATATTTAGCTGATTGACCCTGAAAAACTCGTTCAGCTGAGTCTCCAGTTGCTTGAGAGTGGCGGGTGGCCTCGGTTTCGTCCTACTTCTACCGAGTAATTTATTTAAGGTAATTTTGGTGAGATCAGGAGCACCTCGCTGCTGCTGCTCGGGCGACGCTGGCGCGAATTGATGCTTCCCCAGGTAAGAAATGTTCCTCTGCAGCTGAGAGTCCACTCCTAGATGTTGGGATGGGCGAGACGAGGGTAACTCGCGCAGTGCACTCTCCGTCGGCGAAGACATTCTGCAGGTGTGTCGTCGTCGACCAGGAAAGGATATGACAATATATCAAACCTTTGGTCCTTTAAACTTTAAACCGCTGATGTTTTTAAATTTTGATTGTTGTGACCGTTGACACACTAGCATGCCCGCTTTTTTTAACACTAGGTTAGGTTGGTGTGTTGCGTTGGAGCGCCATCTAGTTCAATGAAACCAAACGAGATCAGTTCGCGCGCGAAATTTGAACGAACTTATTCTGAAGCAGTGCCATTATTACAGTGAATAGTTTTTCATAAAAAATTATTTCAATGAATAAAAAAAATAATACTATCAACATTGCGATTTACATAATTGCTGTCTCTTACATCAGGATTTTTTTGAAAGAACGGAATTTGGAACTGAACAAGTGTTAAAGTTTAAATTCTATTTTATTCGATTGAATTGAATATTACACTAGAAAACTCAATGAGTAGTTTTTTAAATGCACGTGTAAAAAACAGTCGTGTAATGCAAACATATTAATAATTAGCATAATGTACTTTGTCATGTGCGCGTAATCTGGTTAAGAAATTTTGAAATAAATACTGAATTAAAACGGTGACTAATTAAGTATCCAAATTTCGTGAAAAATGAAAATTTTCAGAGCAGGAAGGGCTTTACGATATTATTTCACTAGACCCTTATTAATTAACCAAATGTTAAAGTAAAAAGCTTCACAATTTTATATAATTTTGCTTCTCTTGAAACAAAAAAATGCAACTACTGAAATATTCGAATTAAATAATAATAATTACACACGGAGCTTTCCGAATAAAAATGTTATCTCGAGCGAGTACAATCAATACAAACGCATAGTCGCACAATTTTATCCACTCGAAAGCCTGCGATTAAAAAAAAAAAAGATTTCAACGTAGCACGGAAATTGTCTGCTTATCTCTCGAGCTGAGTATTGCTTTAAATTGAAGAAATTCGCTTCGCGATTCCAATCCCACAGCACCGAACCAAAGCTTATAATGAGGTGCAACAAAGTCAGCGTAAAATATACGCCACCGGCTCGCGATTGAAGAAAAAGTTGAGCTTGGCGCTCAGTACCTTCCTCCTACCTAAGTATATCTTCATACTCTTTTTCGTCCATTGTGTTCCATAGGAAATTGAAACTTTACGTATTTCTTTGATCACATTGCAAGAAATTTTCATCCAACATCTTACCATCTCAAGATTAAAGTGACTCTCCACAAAAGAATGTTTATTCCTTGCATTCAAATAATTATTTTAAAATGATTAGTAAAAAAAAATACTTCTAATTTATGTCTCCGGCGCTGCCACTTACGTTAATACGTTTTTCTATTCACTCATATTACCACCATCATCGTACCAATAACCCACCGATAATGTAATTGTACAGTTTAACAAACAATACCAGGTTCAACAAAATGTAATTAAAAGTACAATATTCCTTAGTACCTCTATTTGCAAGTTGTCCTGTGTTCTTGCCAGGTCTAGAATAATGAAAATTTTACGTCAATGATAATATTCAACTTTTGTGAAATAAAAGTACACTTTAACATTATTACTTATTTAAATGTGTTTTTAAGCATCTTCCACCTCTGCTTGTATTCCTGGTATAATTCGCGATGTATAATTGCATGATGTACTTATAAAATATTCTCTTGTAGCACTTTTGTGAGCCATAATGTTAGGATGGGAATTGGGTGCAATTACTATTCTTATCATAGTTACGTATCTTATACTTGTTACCAACAAGGGAAGTTGAGACGGATAAAAAAGTTGTAGTTAATTGGCAGGTACATTGTCAAGATCAGTTCCTGTTTTTTGACATCTCTGAGGGGGAATTAACACTCAAGGGGGTATTATTATTCCAAGGGGCACGTGCTGGATTTTGTGGTAATAATAGGCACGCGTAGACGTATACCTACATGCTGTCATAAAGCCTCTCCACGCTGAGATAACGAGTCACGAACAAACATCCGCGATTGTGTGTACACATTGGTATGTATACCCTGTGTACACAATATTACAGGAATAGCGCCGTGCGAGAGTATATTATATTATACCTAGTGTATCATTGTATGCGATACACGTGTCTGCGTGTTATACGTATACATGTATAAGTATTATATACATCTCAGTCTGCGAAAACAAGATGTTCTTTGACTTCCTGTGGCTTGTCATACAAACGTACTTGCCCATCATTAAAACGTTATTGTTTACTCTGGCCGGGAACAAGGTGTCTTTCTCCGAAAAACTGGTGGGTATAAAGTGAAAAGTAGGTATGTGGTTAAATGGAATTCAATTTCAATATTTGCGGAACAAGTTGAGGAAACAGAAAAATTGTCCTCGTAATCTTTCGAATATTTTACATCAAGTATATGTACCGCAAGAGCTTTTGTAGACATTAAATTTTCATACTTTGTTATTTGGCTTATCTCGGGGCTAAAGTGCAAAGCTTTGTTTTTTTTTGTTTTTTTGTTTTTTTTCCACGATGGCAAGAAAATGGGCTTATTGTTTGCTTTATTTCAATAGTGAAGGACAAAAGATAACCGAACTTTTAGAACATCTAAATGACATACTTGAGCCGGGATATTTTGAGTTACGACACATAACAATTCAGGTACATTGAACTCAGTTAACAAACAAAATACCATAGGTAATTATTTAAAAATATTGCAAAAATACTTTGCGAACACCCTGTACAAAGCAAAATATAAAACCTAAGAAAAAAAAAAAAAAAAAAAAAAAAAAAAAAAAAAAAAAAAAAAAAAAAAAANAAAAAAAAAATTGTAAACAGAAAAAACAAGAAAGCAGTACAGTTAAAAAAAACGTGCCATTCGGCTCCATAGTATTGTATGCATATGAATTTCCAGAGTAAAATTTCCAAAAATAAGGTAAGCTAAAAATAGCGGATGGAATACATGCGCGCGTATGTATATTGCATTACATGCATATACCGCGAATCGATTAGATTCCGCGGTGCAAGAGCTCGAGTTGAATATTTATGGACGCCCAGCTCTGTTGGCCCGCAAAAGCGCTTTTCCGAAAGTGCTGCTCAATGTTTTTCTTCCCATTTTTTTCCCTTGCACCTATACTATATACATACGTACATATATACGTTTGCAAGGTGTATTAACGTATGCACGTCGTCGTGGCATTGAGTTTTTCCGCCGCGTGTACACATTGTACACGTCAAACGTGCGGGCACCCATACCTACGTGCACACGAGCCGATCGATGCAACGACCCAAGCATTGTTCCCTCTTGCCTGCGCTTCGAAAATTAAATTTTTCCACCCCCCCAACGGGAAAAAAAACGCTACTCTGGATATAAATAATGGGTACTCGTGGGGATGAGGGTTTTCCGAATTTCCCAAGCAACAGGTCAAGCCAAACGCCTCCCAACAGCTAAATTAATCATCCCTTCGCTCGGCAAAATCAAAATCAACGAGCACAAGAGACGCGATTGCAATTCCCATCAAGTGTTTTTTCCCCCCCCCCCCACACGGAGCACCTGCTTGATGATGTAAACAAACGGGGGGGGGGGGAGATCCAACTCTTGCTTGAATCTTTGGAGCTCCGGCTGGCGGAGCAAGCCTCAATGAACAAGTTACGCAAGGAAATGAAAATAACGAGCGGCCGGGCGGAAAATGGGTCAATTAGAGCGAGCCGGCAAGGGCACCGCCTACCTCGCGCCCTTTGTCTCCTTCGAGTGCTCGAGTACATACACACGTTGGAACGAGAGAGAAAAAGAAGACGAGATAACGCGCGAGGCTATACACCGTTGTGTGCGGCTGTGTAGGAGTGATGGTTATACGTGGGCACTCGAAATCGAATCATTGGGGTAAAGTTTTTTAAAGAATGGAGAGATAAGACCGGTTGAGGGGTTGATTTATGTTATTTTTTTTTTTTTTTTTTTTTTTTTTTGTTCATACAAATGGATCGTATTTTACGGCTAACGGTGCACGTGTGTACATCGCGTGACGCCAAGACCGGAAGGATAATGAATCACCTCGTTTTTCAATATTGTTATAATGTGTAGCGTGCGCTCGTATGTATCCATCATGAGTTTGCGTGGTGTTTTTTTTTTTTTTTTTCTTATTGTATTTAAACGTATAGCATAAATTACTCGCGACACACTTTGCACAAAATAACTCGCGGGGGTGTTTTATGCTGAAAAAAGGCGGTGGTAGCGGGTACAGCTGATGTAGGTGGAAGAAAGAGGTGCTATGGAGAAGGAGACTTGGGAACTCTCGACTCGAGAGACCTGAAAGCTTTTTACGATGGCTATTGTATCACGAGTACACATATTATATACACGCACACAAGACGCGCCAACTTGAATCCAATACTCGAGCTCGTCTCGGTCGATGTCAATCGTAGTGTAATAATATTAACGGTCCACGTGGCCGCGAAGGACAATTGATCGAGCATCGAGTAAGACGTGACAAAAGTCAAACACTTCCCAATGACCATACGTGTACTTATGGATGGAGTGGGTACAACGGAGGGATTTAGTTTTTATTGAAATATCATACTTTTTCCCTCTTTGGAGATAGAATCGAAAAAAGTGATAAAAGAAAGCAACCTGGCGGTTTTCCCCAAGTTAGGCAACCCATGCCCAACAACAATGTCAGACATCAAACACAGAGGTATGTACGTACAGGTGCTTGAAAAAGCTCTGGGAGGGCGGAGTCATTAAAATTACCACTACGACAGAAATAATCTCTCGCAAAAGCAAGCATCTGAAGGAGGACACGCATCACAAGTACAATAATTACAATTCCCCGGAACAGCTCGGGTGCCGGCTTTGTGCAGCGCATTATCCCCTCTGTATAATTTCACGTATATATCCGACGCCGCCCTTGCGTATACCCAAGACCCATTAGCCGAGGAGCTCGTTATAATTTTCGTATAAGAGCATAAAGCACAGGGGTATACGCGCGATACACCGCGCGTGGAGTGCAGTTGGTGGTAAATGTGCAACGGGATGATTTCATTGGTGGGTAATTAATTTCGGGGCCAACTGGAGACTTTACGCACGTGTGCTTTTAGATTATAGTCCTGTATGGAGTAATATTATGTTTTTTTTTTCTCGCGCAAATTGAGTTGGATGCAAATGACACGCAAATCCCTTGTTGTCTGTCGGTTGCCCGCATCGAGATCGATCGAGACTCATAACTTTGTGCCAACTCCGCAATTAACGGGTGAATAATACACGCTTCCGTCTCGGTTCGCCGCGAGCCCATTTTGACGTATCCTCGTGCGCTCCGCGTATAATATCCGCCCTATCCGCTCCTCCTGCTATATTGCGTTGGGTGTTGTACATGTATCTTCCGTACGTACGCACGCTCCTCCAGAATGGAACCGATGAATATTCATGACCGTTTGTCCTTCGTTGCCCTCCGTGCTTGGTTCGAGTTGAAAGAATCAACATGTCCTGTACAGGTGCCCTTTCGCCGTGACTGGGGGATCCTCCCGAGGGATGGAAAACAATAATCGAATGATACATGAATTTTTTTTTGTTTGAGAGTCGCCTACGCGAATAATTTCATCCGGCTCGGCTCTAGTTGTCGCAAACTTCCTCGAGCGCACGCTTATCCGCGCGCCCGAGTGTACTCCAAAACAACCGTCGTTTCGCTTTGTCCACTTGTGGCTCCTTCCCTCGTCCGTACACAATACACCCAAGTTTGCTATGCGCACCGCAACAAACAGTTCCTTCGAATTCGCGTGATTGTTCGATTTAATCGAAATCCCTCGACGTGCACGATCTAAAGCTCGTTAGCCAAGCCAAACCGTCACATATACAATTGCATTGCACGTCTGACTCGATCAAAGATCTAATAGCGCATCGATGTGCTGGCATGTGGTGTACTTAAAGGCGGAGTCTGATCCCCTTCTTCGAATACGACAACCTTGGATGGGAGCGGTGGATTTTGCCTTTCGCATCGCCAGACAATGCGCTTGTTGCCATTTCGTTCCTTCGGTTAGTTTTTGTGGACTCTTTTTAAAAAAAATTTTTTTTTTCTTTAATTTTAAAAGTTCTGGCTGCAGCAACGTAACTACAAATTACAGCGCAACATGGACACGGCTTTGTTCGGTCCACGGGAGAGAGGTGCGCCGGAAACAACAAAGAAGGACTAATTTAATTCCACGGTTGGAAAAAGAAGGGAGGTTTTCAAGCTAAATAATTTACTTCGCGAAAGCTCGCATTTTTGCCAGCGTAGTGGGCGAGGAAAATCAAGCTTTTTGAAAAAATTATCCAACGGCGTTTTACGTATGCGAGTGTTGGGTTTAGCGCCTTAAAAGGCCGACTTTTTTCACTTTTGGGATTATACGTTGAAAAGTACAAATTTTATTATGCTTTTGAAAAACTTTGCTAATCCAACCTCTCAAAACTTTATCCTTTCAACGATCCTTCAAAAAATAAACCCCTACCCGCCAGTCAAGAAAGCTCGATCGAAGCTAATCCACTATGTAATTTTCCTTCATATATATGTAGATAAGGGTAGTTCAGTAAAAAAAAAATAGTAAGGAATCACAGTAGCCTGTTGCTTCAGCTATATAAACGCGTTATCGGCAAAAAAAAAAGATGCGCAACATCCTCAGGCTTAGCTGGCTGGACATTTGGACGGAAATGTTGAGAATACATCTCGAAAAAATTTATGAATTTTGATTTTATCATATAACAAAAAGTAGTTGCACATCCACAATCCAGTCAATTGCTATTCCGTAGTCAGCATCTTTCTTTATTTCAAACGCCATTAACTTATTGTGTTCGAAAATTGTGTAAAACTGAGTTTGCCGAGAAAGTAGATCAAGTCCAAGTTTGGTCAGACATGACTTTTTTTTAACAAATACCTAGTGGCATTGAACTATTCGTGATTTTTTTCTTTTTTTTTTTTTTATAAATAACAAGCTCCTCTGCACACATCACCGTACACAGATGAATATTACCACACTGTAAAGATTAGATGATTTATTTACAAAGCCCCCTCGCTAGGCTATTGTGCTTTTTTCCCCTCTTTCGCTCACGATTCACACAAAGGTACGTACCTGCACTACACCCTCGGTATCTCCTGTTTTCCGTACTCATTGAAATGAAAGAAAAATCCCCGTCCAGCCATTACACCTTCAACAGTACACCGTATGCTTCATAGGCCCCCTCCATTAATCCCATCGAGTGGGCGAGCGGTGTTTGGTATCCGGTGTGTGTCTCTATTACAGCCACCTATGGGGGCAGGCCTTGCATCGCGAGGTGTCGGCGTATGCTTGATGGATATCCCCGCGAAGCGAATCCTCTTCTCCTCCGTGTGTGCACATGTGTGGGGGGAGTATAAGCTGTTGCGATGGCCGAGCGTTGATTTGCTTTTGGTGATTTACGACGTTTCTCCGAGGGATGAAGTGTCAATTAAATCTGAAAAAAAAAAAAAAAAAATCAAAAATAAAAAATGGTTTCAAGTTTCAAGATTGATGTTTGACGGCGGAAAATTTGTGGGGAATTGTTTACGCTTCGTCATCTTCGTGGGGTAAGGTTTTGATGAAATCCCACGGAGGAGGTGTATGGAGCTATTGGAGACAAGAATCTTGACGGTATTAGAGGGGCTTTGCATTAATTACCATGAAAATTTAATCGATATCCGTTTTAATTGAAAGGAAAACTTTGGCCGTGGAAGCGTCAAGTTACTCGCGGACGCCACCGTCGAGTCTAATTTCATCGAGTTTTACGTGAAAAGTATAATTTTCGAGCTTTACATCTTTTGAATCGTGGGTTGTTGCGTACATGCACGTGAATTTATCAGTGTTTGTGAAACGTGAAAATAAAATGAGTCGATGGTTTCTCGTGGTTATGAATTTGAAGCCTGGCTTCTAGAAATGATTCCGAGTTATGAATTATTTACGGAAACCTACAGCACTTTCATGTAATATTTATGATTTCATGAATAGAGTAACGTGGAATGCATAAGTCAAGTAAAACTGTTTGCTCCGTGGGAAAATAAAGAATACTATAATACAGTTTTTTTATACGCTTCCTGTGTACACAAGGGGCTTTTTTCATCTTTCAAATTTTCGAGGAAAACGCATGAAATACAACAAAATCATATCACCTTTTACGACGTTTTATCGAATTTTCGTGCGTCACATGTGTGTACACACGCAAACGCCCAATTTCGGCCTGTCATGGTTATTCAAGACAACTCATGCGTCACTCATCGAGGCTGACAGGGTCTGATTCTGCGGTCTCTTTGAGGTACACCTGAATTATGATGACCGACCACTGAATCTGGTAACGCAAGTACTTTGTCACTACCCGACATCTTGAGAGTGTGTTGCCGAGAGAATGCGATGCTTTTAAAGTATCAGGATACATTTGTAGCTCTTCCTCGTGGCATTTATTCAAATGTCACACAAACGGGATATCACGGCAATGATGGAGGGATAAAAATATTTCGTTCAACCTACCGAATTAAAATTATTTTAAGATAATGGTGCAAACACAGGACAAATGAATTCGCTCGACTACAAAATATGATTTATAATAATCTAATAGTTTTAATGGTAAACAATTAAATTGCAAAACTGCTGATGTTATTTAGCTTTTCATTAGATCAAGCCACAGTTATTGAACAAAAAAAAGTTGGATTATAGTTAAAAATTATGAAAGATCACGGTATTATTATTATCATCATCATCGTCATCATCAGCGTCACCTCGAAAATAAATCCAAATCATTATTCCTTTTCAAACAGCCCCGACCTTTGCTCGGATGTGGCTCGAAAATAGGTGCGCGAGAGTGCAGGTAGGAAATCGATGAGCTTAAAAGCGTCGTCGGCTTTAGGGCTCTTCTTGCAGGCGCACTGCATCCTTCGTCCTTTCATCGCGTTACTTTGTCTCTGATGCGCCTCGAGGATCAAAGCAAGCTGTCTGGATAATTTTTTTTTCTTTTTTTTCTTAATTTTTCGTCAAGTGTGTTGTCTAATGCCGTTTTTCCTTCGAGAGATTTAGGATAATGGCTCTTCCTCTATATTTTTGTCTTCCGTTGGAAAAGAATATTTATTTGGCAAATCCAGAGTTACTCTATCCGTATTCTCGATACGCCAAAAGCATTTGTTTCGATCGCGGATGCACACGTACACTCTCGCAAAGAGCTTTGATATGTAAAGTCGAGTTTATATGGAGGGTGCATGGGAGGGGGAGGGGGAGAAATAAACTGAAATATAAACTTGACTTGTGCAGAACGGAAATGGAGAGGAGTAGCGTGTACGCAGCTTTGAATCGCTACTGACACTTTTATCCTTTAATACGAGGTATATGTGATTCTTGGAAATACATTTCAATCCACTCAGCTAATAAAAATTCATTATTTTACCACTTTGAGCAATCATGAATTATTCGATGCTCTTGTATGATTTAGGATTCATAATAACGTGAGTCTAGCGTTTTATTGACTCGATGCTATTTGGCAAGAGCAAACACACAATGGCCCGCACTTACAGAGCACATGGTAACTTTTGGCTCACTGCCAGGAAAAAAACGAGCAGCCGGCCATCCTGACAGGGGTACGAGGAAAAAGATTGATTGCTCAATTGAAATGGTGAGTAATAAAAAAAAAAAAAAATACCTCACACCTGTATGTACGTCTCGTGCCATCGTCGCCTGTAAATTTACGAGACTCACGGTCCTCTGACGTCAGCGTTAAATTTGAAAAGGGTGTACCAAAATGGTCAAATCAGAGAAAAATATTAAGTTTACAAATTCTCGCTGTTCTCGTGTCTGATGTGCCTTACATGTAAAAATATAATAACAGCTTGTAACTTGATTCGTAAAATAATTCCCAGCCAACGCAAAAAAATTCGTTATTTCGATGGAAATTATTTTCAAAAGCACCAGTCTGAGAATGAAAGGAGAGGCGCTCTAGATGATAAATTGAAAAAAAAAACGGCTGCAACGCGCATGAAGGACTACCTTCGTATAATTGGTGGATGTGTGTATGGTAACTCTATCACCTGAGTATTCAGAAAAAAATGATTCACCCCCGCAATACCCAACAGCGAAACAGAAGGGAAGCAAAGAGAGAGAAAAAACCCCGGGCAGCCACGTATTCGCCGAGTCATATAAAACATTTAGAAAAAAGGCCATCAAACGAGTCGGAGGCGAAAGAGACGCGGGCGGAGAAATAAAGAGTGGCCCACAGGAGCATCGCTTCGCGTGTATCTGCCCGGCTCTTACTCGATGAGACGACTTCCCGAGCAATTCCCAAAACACCGGGTGGGAGAGGAAAAAGGGAGCCCGACTGCCATCCGAGCAATAAAAGAGGGAGAGCATTAACTCCACGGAGAGGGACGAATGGGGAGAAAGACACCTGGGAGTACACACCTTTCCTCACCTACACCGACTCCATATCCAACGTACCCTTTCTCCATCTCTCCTGCACCTCCCTGTGCAAATCAGTCGGTCTTGCCTTCGCTCCATTCTTTCGTAACACCTGATACAATCAATTTGGTGGAATTAATTTTCCTCCTTTTTTCCGTTTCGTTCCCGTCTACGATTGCTTCCAAAAAGACGGAAGCGTCGCGTGATTGATAGGCGTGTGTACGAAGGTGCTCACTTGTTGCACGATCCAGGGGAGGGGAGGTACTGAAATTCGGAAAGTGACTCGTGTTAAACGCGTTTATCATTGTAATGAAAAGTGTAATTACGAGCCAACTCTGCGTTTTATTACCCGAAACTTTGGGGGGGTGGGATCGGGCGTCCGGGATGAGTAAGACGAATGATCCGAGGGCTAACAGCAACGTGCGCGTGCGAGGTGATCGAAGTGATTGATAACGGGATTACGAGGGATGTACTTTTGTATTTTATTGCAAATCATCGTAACTTGGCTCCTAATGTGTTATAACAAGCACCGGAAAGAAAAAAATGTTTTTTTACGAGGGTTTTACCGAGGTCCTTTTACCATTTCTTGTTCGCCAAAGTAAGTATCTAGTCTGGAACCCTGTAAAAACTTTGCCAAGTTTTTTTTTTCAAAAAAATAGTCCTCTATCACAATCACCAGTATAAAAATTCAAGGAAAGACCTGCACAAAAAAAAGCTAGGTAGACTCTTCTCATTCTTATTCCGCATATTTTTGAATAGGTCAAGTGGTGCGTGAATTTGCGGAGCTTTAAAGGACGAGCAGCTCGGAGGTAAGTATGTGTACGCAAGAAAAAATCTCTCGAATTCATTTTTATTTTCTTACAAACTACGGCTTTTCTATAGATAAGCTATGACAAACGTAAATAAAATAAGGGTGAACGACGAGCGTCAAAAGAAAAAAAAAAAAAAATACAATCGATCGATCGATAAACTTTCATGTCCCCTTCCCGTTTCGATTTACAATAATGTGTACACGGTTTGCTCGGTCGTTCCTCGTACTCAAAGTACTCATACATGCAAAAGTAGAATTAAGTTCAGACAGCATGTAAGAGCATTCGGTGCAGCAGCAGCGCTGTAGAAAAAGGAAATGAAAACACTGGAGAAGAGCAACGGCAGGAGAATCGAATCCCCCTTGGGCGAGCGAGGTTTCCGCGCAAAAACGTGCAGCTTTGGCTCCCATCTCTGTCTACGCAAACACACGCGCACACGTGCACCTGTGTGCTTTCCCTGTGTTGATTATCACAGGAAAACAGCTACGGATAGATTTTAAAAACGACCGAAGGACGAGAAAACCAATAACCAGCTCGGTAAGGCGTGCAAGTAGTAATGCTCGGCGTATGGTCAGACGTGCCCGTAAACTTGAAAAATAACCAATCTATGGGCTCCGGAAGAATATTTTCTCATCCTTTGCGAATGTCAGGCTTTAATTACGTAAACGACTCGCCCCGTAATACGATTTCACGCGATAATCCACCCAAAAAGAGCACAGTTTTGACTGCCGTAACAAAAGATAAGTGACTCTCTTGCCGCTATTTGCTTTTGTTTACAGTCGAAGGTGTTTCAACAAAAGCGCTTTAAAAAGTGCGCAATGACATCGAATTGAATTAAAAGAGTTCATCCCATCATCTTCCCAGTGGCAACAACGGAGGACGATGGCAAACCACCCTCGAGTCTAAGCTCAGCCTCAATTCCCCAGGGGAGCCTTGCGTCTTACGCGACCAACGTAGGTATACGTGTATACGTTTACTGGTAGCGAAGGTACTTGCCCGGAGCGTTCGATGAAACGTACACGTTTGCATCTAAATACGAAATAAAAACAAAAGCTCGTACTCTCATGGCTGGTTTATTCTCAAACAGGGGAGAAAAAAACTTCCCTCTCTCTCTCTCTTATCACGTTTTTTAGCAAATAGCACCCCGGATTTGTGCCATTGGCATAGATAACGGAATATAGGAGCACCAGTTGCAGAGTCCAGCAAAGTGCAATCGGCGAGTATGTATACATACGTGTGGCACGCGAGGGAGGAAAAAGAGCAAGGGCCACGGGAACAAAGTAACTTCTCCCTCCACTCGCACGTATACATAAACTGTAGCAAAGGGGTTGAATGCATATACGGTGGGCTAAAAGCGGAAGTCGTGCACATGTACGTGTACACGTAACTGGCGCACCTGCAGTACCATCGGCTATCAAGACAGTCTCTCGCACCTCCGTCCAACTGTACTCTCTCGGTTTTCCACCCCCTCCGGCCCTTTGTTCTCCTCTCTCTCTCTCTCTCTCTTTGTACACAGGTAGAGGTGAACGATGGGGGCGGGAGGTAACGGCACAGGTGAGGGGAGAGACTCTCATCCGCGCGCCAGTGTCAGGTGAGAGAGTCGCGCCAGGGGGTGGGGGTGGGAAGGTTATACGTGCGCGCGGCAGCACCGGAGAGGGATCGATCTGTACGGGGTTGAGGGGGGGGAGGAGGAGGACAGGAGAGAGAGGGTAGTATCAGGGTGGAAAAAGAAGAAACAGCAGCAGCAGCAGAATAGAAGGAGCAGAGAGTCGCGTGCGTGGGTAGTTGGCAGGTGGGCAGCAGCAGAGGAGCTGCAGAAAAGCGCGAGGAGAGAGAGCACGCGCATGCACAGAGCAGGTAGCGCCGGAGCCCGCGAGAGCAGCTGCGGCGGCGGCGGCGGCGAGGAGCCAGCAGCTGCTCCCGACGACGACGGCGACGCCGACGAGGACGAGGACGGGGATCGACATTAGCTCGGTTCGCGCGATCCTCGCTGCAACTAGTCTCGCGCTCGCTTGCTCGCGCGGCGGCAGGCGCGCGTCTATCCATCCTTGCCCGTGTATACATACACATATTATATATATATATATATAATCGCGCAGTTACTGCTGCAGTAGTTATTGAGGGATATCACCAAGACAAAATGGGCCGCGCCAGGGATCCACGGGGGATCCATGGATCGTCGAGTTTGGCAGCTGGTCCGCTCGGTTCCCGGAGGACGGAGCTCAAGGGCAGAGCTTTACTCGCGCTCGGACTCGCGCTCGCCGTCCTCGGCGGTCTGCCGGAGGCTGCGCTCGCGATCGACCTGAGCAGGCTTTACGGGCATGCAGCTGTCAAGCGCAACAGTAAGTTTTTTTCGTCTCCTTTGCTTTTTTTTTTCTTCTTTTTTTTTTTTTTTTTTTTTTTTTTTTTTTTTTTTTTTTTTTTTTNTTTTTTTTTTTTTTTTTTTTTTTTTTTTTTTTTTTTTTTTTCTGTTTGCCCAGTGTTTGCTCAGAAATCGACATTGGAGATTGTTTGTTCAACTCCAATCACGTATCGGTGGTACCCGCGATCGGCTGCAGACTCGCCGGACAAATTGACGTTGAAACGCAAACGGTGTTCACTTCGATCGCACGAGCAGTTCATGAAATATTCAGAGGAGGGAAGAAAAAATACGTAAGGCGCGGAAACTTTTTTCGCTGGCGGGCACTTGTTCGAGGGTCGAGTGGTACGGTAACAGTTAGTTTTTTTACCGAGAAAAGTCCGATTGTTCTACTTCTGGACGCCTTTGCAGTGGCGCCGATGTTCGTCATTTTCACACCCTCGAGCTTTTTTATCGGAACAAGAGGGAAAAAAGATCGCCAAGGAGTTTTGGTGGGGATCTGAGAGCTGAGAAAAGGGATTTCTAGTTGGGGTCTTATCTGAGATCTTGTTGAAGTAAATACCACGGGTGTCGGAAACGATGAAAACGAGGGGAATTTTACGATAGTAACGTAAATATTCAATCGATTCATGGGTGGTGGTGTATGTTACACTGCATCCGAAAAAAAACACACCGTGGGATTGGGATTCATTTGGGAAAAATTATTCAAAATTATTTACTGACTCGCCCGTATGCCGCGTTAAGTTCTGGGCAAAACATTTTTTTTCTCTTGTCTCGATGAAAAAAAAAAAAAAAAAAAAAAAAAATTTGCGTAAAAATAACTCGGAGGCAACGTGTTTTTCTTTTTTTTTTACATAAAAATGTATTTGAAAAACAATGTCGCTGCCTGCAAAATGAATATAAAAATGGATCGGTAAACCGATATTTTTTTCATTTATTATAAAAGCTCATGCTTACTCGATTTACGAATAACCAACAACAATAGCAAAAAGTCAATAACCAATAAATTTTCACTGGAAAAATCATGTTTGCACAATCGAGCTTTGAGTAATTGCAACCAAGCCTTATCGCAATGGTTCGGAGACCGAAACGCGTGGGAGTATTAATGCGTTTGCTTGGACACTACGTTACACGTCAAGATTTGTTCATAAGTAAAAGGATGGTTTTAATGATGAAAAAAATGAAACATGACAACTCATCACTGTGAATCTTCAAGGGGATAACTTTTTTATTTTAATTAATTAAAAAAAAAACCACACACAGTTACTCTAAAGTAAAATAAAATAAGAAAATAAGGGAATTTGTAGCGAAAAGCGACGTTGAAGAAATTGTCGCATGATTTTGCACACGCTCGACTTTTCTCTCCTTGCCGTTTTAAAATAAAGTTCGATCGCTCTGTGCCTGCACGTATACGTCGACAACATGCGCAAACACGCACGCCTTACACTTTTCACTATTAGCTTTGCTAAACAATAGCCCATGAACTTTTCAAACAATGAATTGACGTCCATTGTGGGGACACGCGTTAAATTTTGCTGCGCGGCGGTGATTGTTTGGCTGCGTGTGCGACATGGGTTGACGTTTGTCGACTCACAAGTCTCGCGGTACCAAACTTTCAGGGTGAGATCACACAGCTGATTCTCGATCGCGCAAAAGTTAGGGACGCACGGGGCTGCAGGTGGACTCGAGGGCGGATAAACACCTCTGTGAAATTTCAACCCGGCGGGAAGAGGAGAAGGAGGTATTGGAGCGTCGGCTAATTTGCGTCGGCCACCTCGTTAGGGACGTAATCGTGGCCTGTACGTGTGAGTTTTTTTTTTTCTCTCTTCTGGGGACAGGACGGGCAGAAAGTACCGTCGCAACTGTTAAAGGGGAGGGCTCGTTACGTCCGTTGAACGCGAAGGGGCACAACGGTGGCGGTAATCAAACGCGTGCGAGTAATTTCACACACAGCCGGCTGCCGTGTATTGATTTTGCGTGCAAAAGAGCGCGTCCAGCCGCTCCGAAGCTCGGTTTCGCCTTGAGTTATTTTTCCCCTGAAATTGCGGCTGTGCGAAATGTGGGTGAGCCGCTATCGATAATTCGCCTTCCCGTCGAGGCTCGGGATCGGCACGGATCGAGTTTTGTTCGCGGCCGAGAAGTGGAAAGACGAAAAAATGAAATTCGAGGATAACTGGCTTCGGTTGAATTCGATCCGTTGTTTCGATCGGACGATTGGGCTGACGTGCGAAACTAAAAGGGAGACGCGCGTCACGAAACAGAGCTGGACTCTGTATTTTATATATATATGTATATAGGGTTCAAAGAGGAATATTCATTTTTCAGTGCTGAAATGAAATAAACTTGGAATTGAAACTGCGCGTTGAAAACGTAGTACCTGAAACAATATTGACGCAGTCGTAATTGAAATTGTCAATTGATCGACCAAAGGGTAGTCTCGTTACGATCATATAGCAACCCTTTACATTTGGGGCACATGCAAATATTTATCCAAAAGTAGGTACACGCACACACGAAACTAAGATTTGCCCAACGTTGCAAAACAGGCACAGATTTTCCGCAAAATAATTGGGTAGATAAAAAAAAAAAAAAAAANTCGTTCGCACTCTATCGCGTCATCGCTTTGGTCGTGTTTTTTTGGCTCTGCTCGGATTTTTTTGGATCGCTCGGTAATTACCTGTGTGGTAAAAATGTACTTTTTTTTTTCTTTTCTTTTTTTTTGGGAGAAGAATTTTTCATAAACTTTGTACAAAAACCTCGCACTTTACTGCACTTATCAAAAGTTGAACCATGTCGAAATTGAAAGATTTTCCTTTGACTTGTACCTTAGCAAAGTGTTTTCATTTTTCAATTATTGGTTTGAAGGTTAAAAAAAAAAAAAAAAAAAAAAGTCACGAGAGGACTAACGGAGAGTATTCAGCGGCGTCGGCGCGAGATTTACGCGCTAGGAGATTTTCACGATCCTCCGCAATGACAAGACGAGGAGGGGCTGGGGGATTCTTGTTAAGAAAGTTTGATAGCGGCGAGAAAAACGAAGGAAGGGGGGTGGAAGAAGCCGGGCTCGCTTTGCGTGTTATACACCTCGAGCACACACAAGTTGGTACCGTCACTCGCGCCAAAGCCAGAACACACAGTCTTGGCGGCTTATCTTTTTCAGGAGGGCACAGATGCTGGGGGTGGGCACACGGCATACGTGTTGCACCGAGTACATTTACATGTTGAAGGGAGCAGAGGGAGGACGGGGAGAAATTTTGTTGCCACAGTGTAGAGAGTAGGTAACGCTCGCATGAACAAGCGGGGATAATGGGCCACCAAGTTTCGTACTTCCAACCCCTCACCGTGTGTATATACTTACTTGTACAACTGACACACGACTCAATTATACATGTGCGATTTCCCACTCCTTCTCACACTCTCGCAGAGGGAAAAATTCCTCACGAGTCTTCAGAGTGTCACTCGTGACGGTATTTCCGTTGGCTTGAAAACTCGGATGTCTATCGATCGCGTTGATTAATTACACCTCTAATTGACCGTTGCTTCCCGTCGTGATGCAAATGTGCATCGATCGACATGCATGTACAGGTGTGTAGTATGTATACATGAGAGTGGGTACAGCGGATGACGCGTATAGGCCATCGCGCGACATACCAGACGCATCGCGCGTTTCATCTCGTTACGCGTACTCTCGCAGCCCGTGGGATTGAAATTTTTTTTCGCCATTAGCTCGGAATTTTTGCAATTTTCCCCGCGAGCATGGAGAATTTTTATTTGATTGAAATGGCTTTGTTTCTCGTTTCGTTAATTATAATGGGGAAAAAAAGGCCAGAGAAGCCGTGAAGCCTCGTCACGTTTCTTCCCTCAACTATTCCCCGTGGGATTTTGTTTCAGGCCCGGCTGACCTTCAATTACGCACGCGCGCGAGAAAAAAGTGCAATCAGGGACAGAGCAAACATCTTTTAGACGGTAGTCCACGTGTTTTTTCCATCAACCGGTCGACGAAGGTGGGATATTCCCGAGCATCGATTCGTGGATGCGCGTGTGTTCGCTTGTTTCGTCATCGATTCCAGGATGGGAGGGGGAGGGAAAAAAAAGCTTACCGAGAGAGGAAGTAGGCCAATCCATCTGAGAGCAACGGGGGCGCGTAGGCCTATTCGGTGCTTTCTCTCTAATCAAATGAAATGGCCATTCGTGACCGATGCTCCGGGTACTGCGAGGCACAATTTCCTTTTCCCTCTGTGGCAGTGATTGTTTATCGGCTATTTTCAGATGTGTGAGGAGAAGAAAAAAACAAAAGGCTGGTGATGTCATGTTTTTTTTATTGGATACTTGGAGGCACCTTACCACGGTGTACAGCGTGTACGAGCGGGTTACGAGGAAGAAAGAGATTTATCGCGTCTGTGCCGTTATATATTATTTTTAATATAGAAGACCGCGTGGGAGGAATGAAATACTTCTTCCCGCTTATCACGACACGGGGCGACAGTGATTTTTAAGAAATTGCCAACGTATACCTATACGTGAAAAATTGTATTTTTAGTTTCGAGCAAAGAAAAAGAGCGTACAATTTATTTTGCCTTTTACTCTGATAGGTAACTCCAACGAGAGAGAAAAAGAAAAAAAATCGTCCGGATCCCGACCAAAAACTTCCAGACAGCCAAATGTCCAGGTATGGTATCGAGACACGCGTCCCAACATATTTCAATTGATCACCCCTTTACTCCGTAGCCTACGTTTCCCACTGCCCATTCCATTACCCGGCGAGACGCACAGAACTAGAAAATTCCATCAAAAAACCCAATTACCCGAGAAGAGAAAGAAAGTGCCCCTCCCCTTTTTTTTCCCACGGATGCAGCCTTTCTTCTCAAAATTACTCTTGCCCCGACAGTGGACAGAAAAGAAAAGAAACCAGCTGCACGCAACCGAGCCACGTGTGTACCGTACACATACACATATATTATATAGTAACGATCGAATTTCCAGGGAACAAACGAGTGGGTGCCGTGAAATTCATGATATCCGAAACACACACTCACACACACACATCTTACGTACGCGAAAAAAAGAGGTGGTTGATCGAGGGTAGATACGTAGGCCGCTCTTGCAGATTGCTATAGGTCACGCCGCGTTGGATCCCTGTGGGAACGCGGACTTAATAGCGAGTTTACGACCTAGACGGCGGCGAATGCTTGTAACCATACACATAGCTGGTGACGTGAAACATGACATTCGGTGTAATTTTCGGGGGATCAAGGGGATGTATCGATCAACACGTCGGATGGCTCATTTGTCGTTTTAATTTTAACTTGCTATCGCTAGACGCGTCGTTACTCCGCTCAATTATCCTTGGGACTCGTTATCGTCGCTCATCATCACCACGACGTAAGTCGATGCAACGACACTAACAAGTTTGCTCCCATAAAACATAGCGACGCTGATTTCAGCCGATTTTTCATTAGTCTCGTCGGTAGTATACCTATACACCGAGGCAATCCAATTTCGGGGGAGAAAATTAATCACGTACGCGCCGTGATGGCCAGTGTCACTGTGTAACACTTACGCGTCAGCCGAACAAATTAATTCCTCCACCTCCGGCCAAGGAAATAATTTCACGTCGCTCCTCTTTTATTTCCTCCGCGCCCGTGTGGTTGTACGCACAATGAGACCGTGCGTGGGAATTCTCTCGGGTAAACGCGGTAATTAATTAATAGTTACATACAACGAGGGCACTTTCACTCGCGTTCACTCTGCGCGGTTGGAAGGACATTTGGACCGGTCAAAGTCGTATTGTACTTGTGCAATGGACTCACAGTACAGTTGATCAGACAATTGACTCACGCTACTTTTGTCCCTTCTTTTTCCTAATTAAAATAAAGACGAAACTCCATTACAGCGTTCCTCCGTTCTTTTATTGGAGTAGCAAAATTCATAGATAAAGTAGCCCGGCGAATGATCAATTATTCCACTCCACGCTACATCGGAGTTTCGCTGCAAAAATGTCAATTATGGAGGGGGTACAGCTAGTGGATATATCCAAGGGTATCGGTGCGTTATATATTCTGTGTACATGTATAAAAAACAAGGACGCGGGGGCGTGAAATTAGAAGCGGCTCCTGCTCCAGGTGTCATCCCTTACGTGCCATTTCGATGCGATGTCGCTTGTAATGGCTTTTTGAATGGCAGTTATCATTTTCACGATCCAAAGAGCGGGTGTACGAAAATATCGATACGTCATTTACAAAACCCAACAAAATACCATCTGTCTAACGGATTGAGGGTTGCTTGATCCAAATCGTCCTTTTTCCTATTTTTGGCCATTATACATATACAGCATCGTCGAGTTGCTCGTACCCCGGAAAAAGACTAAGGGAGCTTCCGGGTTTTGCGTGGAACAATTTATTCTTGCCAAAGAAAAGAGGCACTCGGCAGTACGTACATTATATACCTCAGAATGGAATATTCCGAAAGGATCGAGGAGAGAGAGAGAGAGAGAGAGAGAGAAAAAAAGACGATTCTCGAGAGCAGTCGGTGGAGTCTCTCTTCGCCGAGCCAATGTCAATGGGAACAGGTGTCCTTTCTTTCCTTCGCCCGGAGAGATTTCCGATACACGCTGGGGCGAAATACAATGGACTTTGATTCGAGGATAATTTTTTATTAATTCATACGCTCGCGTCAAAAATGCACTCGCACTTTGATCGACTTTACATTTTTTACCTCAATTGGAAATATTATCGAGAAATCATCGCTACTTATATTATTCACACGGGATAAGAAGTTGCGTCCCGGCAATAACAATTTGCCTCGAGCACCTTTCACAAATAAGCACGATATAACATTTTGTTTCATTTCTTTTCTCACCTGCACGACAGAGCAAAAAATAAGAGAAAGGGGGGCTGCAACACGTGTCGAGATTTTTCCCTCCGAACAAATGCTCGCCCGCTCGGGTATCTGTTCCTTTCTCTGCGCATGCATTTTTTATAAGCCGTGCCGGAAAAAAGGACCAAAAAAAGGAAAAAAAAAAAAAAAAAAGGGAGAGACTAGACGAGCGCACTTACCCCCTACACCTTATTTACACGAGCTCAGCCGCGCCGGGCAACCCATGAAGTGCGTTCTCGTTATACCAGGCGCTGGCTCTTCTCGCTTACCACTTTTCCCGGCTCTTAATTTTTAATGAAAATATCAGCTCTCGGTCGGCGTTAGCCTCGTTAGCCTGTAACGTAATAGCTGCTGTTGCTGTTGAATTAGGCTTACAGCTTTTTTTTTTTTTTTTTTTTCATTCTGCATCGCACACGACAGGGGGTGTGTGTATGCTCTACTTGCATTGAAACTTTTCAACGCTGGCCGACTGAGATGTACTGAAATGAGGATCCAAGAAAAATACGAGAGTTATATTTCAGATACACACGCATCAACTTAAAACCTACAGACTCGTGAGAAAAAATTTTGCACGTCCACTTTTGATATTGATGATACATATATTTTTCAATTAGGAAAGGTATGTTAGTTCGCTTGTATAAAAAATGAGATAAAATAACGCAGGGTGTACGAGTCAACGCATATAATTGTCATTTTCTTTCAAGCGGACATCCTACTATTTTTTCTCAAATATTTGTTCAACACATTTCTTCGCCGTGGATGTGAGGGTGTGGATAGAAAAAGTGTCAGAGAAAGTACACGCTTTTATTTTCCAAAACGGGAGACATAACGGGTGTAACCAACCAACTTTCAGAAAGTACATAATACCCCGAAAGCTGAAACAGACAGGACGACGGGCGAGAGAATATGGGACAGGAAAAAACTGACGCGAGGGTCTTTCATCTTTTCGGAACTTATCGAAAATTGAATCAAACTGCACCCTTTACGTGCGCGTCACCCTATTTACTCTCCCCCAAACTTTTACATTTACTTTTACTTATTTCGCACTTTGGCTATTAGGTAGATTTTTTTTTTTTATTGCATATGTATATATATACGTGATGGTTTGCGTGCAGAGAAAGAGATTGGTTGGATGCCTTCATATGCGTGTCGGCGATAATCTTTGGCGGAAAGTACAGAGGAGGGGACTAATGTGATTGTTTTCGGAATTTCGAGCACACGAGAATTTGTTTTCTTCCCTCACGTGTTTGCTTACTCTATATTGTACTTATGTACATTGGGATATATGCGTGAGCGCAAAAGAAAAAGATAGATACGTTCGTCTTGACGTGTGTCACGGAGTTTTCGTTGCGTGTTGTGTTCCTGTCCTCGTTATATAGGTACAGGTATATTTTTTCATGCGTCAAGAAAGAAGGTATTTCAATCAAATTTATATTCAAATGATAGACGGGTTTACTTGATGTATGATGATTTCTTGTACTCTTCTTTAACCGCAATGTTTTAATTATTAGTCACGGATAGTTGGATTACTTATTTCTGCGGGAGGGAAAGAGGAAACTTATTTTACTTACTTTTAATAAAATCGAGGGGAGAAAGTAATCAGATTCGAGAAAGAGGATGAACAAGTTCCCCCAAGGGGAAAAAAGCTTTTAAGATATGCGAAAACATAAATTTTTCACCGACGGTTTGAGCTTCAACCTTTCATGTACGCAAATAGACGTAATTCGTTACTTCCACGTTCAAATAAAAAGTAGCTTCGTCATTAAATTGGTTGTCTCTTCTCTCTCTCTCTCTCTCTCTCTATTTTTTTTTTTTTTTTTTTTTTTTTCATACGTTGTCAAAAATCTGCAGCACCTAGAAATTAATATCTCTTTTCTTCAAAAAACCTGTGTCACCGCACATGACTAACTTTATTATCAGAGACACGATCGAAAGAGTTAACAATTACACCGAAACCGATCCGAAAACCCACGAAGCATCCACAAGACAACAAAACTTCACAAACAGCATATACTATCCCTCAATCCAGTTTGAAAGTTTGAGCTAAGACGCCTTCGTCCCCGGACTCCATCGCGTCCGAAAGCTTTTAACTTTAGCCGCGGCTTCTCGATCGAACGATCAATCAACGCTCGACCTCAGCAGAGGAGGATGCAAAATCCAGGGCACCGATCCTCCAGACGGACAATGAAAGCCCCGAGCGCCTCGAGAATGATCGACTGTTGGGACGGGCCGTGATATGCAAGGGCAGTAGTACGAGTCAGCGTTTGGTCGGACGGGCGCTTTTTACGGTGCTGTTGGCTGTTAATCCACGGGGGAGAGGGCAGGTGTGCCCTTCCCAAGGGAGGGGGAGGAGTTTACGTTTTTCTTTCATTACCCCGCCGGTGGAAAGGATAACAAAGGGGCACACGGGGAATTTATTCGCCAAGAGCTGGAGAAGAGGTCGCAGGCTTTCCGCCCGCATCGATTGCCGGGGCTGGCCTAGGGGCTCTGTCGGCTTTAATTAATGTTTCCATAAGAAATGTTTCCGAGAGTTAGGGTTCGACTTTTGTTGTTGGCGGATTTTTAATGGCAAGTTGTTCTTTGTGTTATCGGGATTAGAGATGATTAAATGCGGTGAGCTTTGGCTTTTAGTTTAATGAGAGATTGCTTTTCGATATTTCCTTTATTTTTGGAAGAAGGGGGCTTTGTAGATTCACAAACGTCACTCGAAAGGGTAATTAGTGTTAGTTCTGAGGGCTTTTCCAGTACGAAGGGTAATTGAAATTTCACCCTTTGTGTTTTCAAAGTGCGGAAAAGTCATTAAGCGAGTAGTTGATTGAAAGCTGGGTTTAGTTTAGAGCGAAATTTGAATGCCTTTGACTGTCAAGTACAACGAGCTGTTTTTTGCATGAAAAAATTCACCATTGAAATTTTAGGAACATCATTGAACAGTAAGGTCTAATATACATCATGGCGTTTAATTTTAATCCGTCACGGTTGCCAACGTCACGGATACCTGAGCTAAAGGCATTATTTCAGAGACATCAAAAGAATGTAAGATAAAAATTTAGAAAAATGTCCTCTCTTTCACTACTTTTCATGTGCAGTATCAAACTATTTTTATTTCGTATATAAAAGTATTATCAAGTTTAAGAGCGAACTAAAGAATTGTTACCCTTTAATTTCATCTTTTAAGAACTACGCGAAAATTTCAAAAAGCTCACCTTAGCTCTACACTTTCGGTGACCCACATCAACTTATAGATTCTTCGAGTTGAATCGAATAAAAAACCACGGGGAAAAAATTAAAAGGAGGCACTCCAAGCGATGTATTCTGATAGAAGAATTTGTAAGCATGTCGGTCTGGTTCCCTTTGTATTATCGTGCATAATCCCGCCTTTCCTTCCTATACCCTTTAATCCATCCAAGGACGAAAAATAAGTAAAGATTCTTTTAAAATGACTCACCCAAGCGTTTTTGTGGGCCACCCAATACTTGACTCTCCTTTGACGTTTAATGTCGCTGGCTCAGTGCCACAGTGCGCTTTGAAAGTTTTCGAGCGCGAAACTGTGCTAAGAGAGCACGGAAATGGACTTTTCACACTTAATTTCGTTACCGGGCCGTTCCGGATCTCTTAATCGTTTTTCTATATCTTGCTTTTTTTCAATCAATCTTTCGTAAGTATTGGAAAATTTGACTACTCGCTCTTGTTATACGAACCTCAAAGACGAAAAGTGGAGGAAAATAAACCAGCTCCGCGTAAAGTACAAGATGCTGCTGCAAGAACTGTATAGCGCAGGAGCAGCCGTTTCCAAGTGGAATTGAAAAACTTTTTTCTCGTTTGCGCGCCATAGAAATACTTTTTAATGCGCGAAATGAAAAATATTTGCAGCTCGCTTTTGCCAAACTACGCGGCCAGATCAACTTGTTAGAGAGGGACGGTGTGTAACTCGATTTCTCTTAGGTGTACGAGCGCGAAACGAATAACGATAAGCGTCCATTTTGGAGAAAAACACTCCGAAGTCGTCCTCCGGAAATTCAATTGAATCTTTGGAGGGGAAAAAAAATTATTTCTAAAAGTTTACCCTGTCCCATTCACGTAGCGAACCCCGAGAATTAATTTATCTCCAGGAAGCGAATGAAAGAGAAGCAAATGTACGTGGCCTCTGGTCACTCGTCATGACCGAAACGATCAAAAGCTCGGCAAGTTGGCTCTTCCGACGTCGTAGACATCACCTAGGCTACTCTCATCCCCCCACACCGTACCACTTTCTAGAAATGCCACTAGATGCGAAAAGAGAGAGGGGGAAATGTAACTCTGAAACTTGACTAGAGTTACCTCTTTTTCCTCAAATGTAGTCAAATTACACTTCAAAAGTTGCATCGATTGCACTAATGATAACTTCTACTTGCGTCCTTGAATGATAATTCTTATGCATCAACGTGTTTACTCACAACAATCGCGTGTTACCGCTCAAACGAACTGTTATTATACGTATTCGAGCGGTCGTGGTTATTGCTGTTATTCTTGGTAAAGTTGGCGTGTACTTTTGAGGTACGTATAGGTGTGAAAGTGAAAAGTAGGGGAGACGTTAATCACTGGAAATTTCCTTGGAAAAGTTTGGACGTGCGTGTCGGAGGTGCATATATTCTCTCCTCGGCTCGGAGGCTCTAATTTTGTGATTACGGCCTTTTCTGGTGCACGTGCTTTACATACGCTGCCCAAATAGGGGAGGATTTAAGGGCAGAAAAGCAACGTCGAAAAGTGCAAGGGTTTCACAAAATAATGAAAGAGTAGTTTGTTTGTTTGTTTTCAAGCTCGGCTGTATGACCAACGAAAGGGAGGAAATTTGTTGGAAGGTTGATTCAGAGAAACAAACAAAAAATTGTTTGAATTTATTACAATCTGCTTTTGGATATCAGTCACCAGATGAATTATTGATATTATCCAGCCTCCATTGATTTAATTAAATTTATATACCAGCTCGTGTACAGAAATAAATATGATGTTCGTAGCGTATACGGTCGCACGAGCTGAGCACAGTGAAAATCAATAAAGAGAGAAACAATCACGAAGGTGGATTCGTCACGTGTTCAACGTCTTTGATAATCATAACGTAGATATAAAAAAGGACGGAAAAAAGTCTGTGATTTTTACGAGTTAATGGGGTTGTTTGATGATCATCCGTGGAGGGTAGCCAAGAGGTCAATGGATCCACAACGGTAGCGTCTCGCCGCGAGGAGTGAACTCCTAGAGCAGACACGCGGACGTAAAGAGGTCAAATCCTCGGTGGCCGTCTCCACGTGTTCCATTAAAAATTGCTCCCGAGCGTGCAGATGCGAGGAAAAAAAAAAAATAACATAAATATCGATCCGAACATAGATACGTATATTGTAGCTCACCCGTGTACATCGCGCGGACGCTCATTGGAGGAGAAAACGGGAAAATCTCGTGTCTCTCTTCTGGGGGAATTATGAAATCTTTCGATAGCCTCCTGCGCGTCGAGCTCGGAGATCCGTGTGTACACGAGTGTGGCAATTTTCGTTTAATCTGGCGAGGGTGTGTACCCCCTGTGCTAGCCGATGATGGGCCATTACCTCCCGCGCGTGTACAATATCGTGGGGGCTCCGTTGGTCCCGATCGCCTTTGCTTTTCCTCCTTTTTTTTCGGCGGACGTTATCGGCACGTATTCCCTTGGGATAGACTGCGTCTAAACTGTTTGAAAAAATAAAATAAAATAAAATTTTGCGTGTTAAAAACATTCCGGTGATCGTAAATTTTTTATTTCTCGCTCAAACCACACAAAGTTTTTCACTGAGGCAAGAGTATGTTTGAGTGCTTGTCGCCTACGGTACATTTGCATGCAATCCTGCAGGAAGTACATCCAAAGTAGCCATTTGGAGGCGAAAGAAAATCTATTTATCGAATGAACAAAAAAAATCGCGAGCTACGTAGCCACTCTACCGCCTTAAAATCCCAACGCCCACCTGATAAGCCACCATGCACGTGTCGCCCGTAATACGTATCCTACAAAAGAGATACCAGAGCCGGCCATTAATCAGCGCGAGTCGGTCGAGCGAGAAGACATATCGGAAAAAACAATGCGAGGCAAGGAGGGGGGGGGGTGGAGAAAAAAAGAGGAGCAATCAATTTCCCGGAACTCGCGAAAAATTTCCCCGATGCATCACAACTGTGGAGATTTGGCTGTGCGCGCACACGCGTCCGTGCACCGATGTATCTTTAACAAATACTTTGGCCCACAAAACCACCGGGGAATATGAGCTAGTGTACACGCTCAAACACGTGCTATTCGTGCAGAAAAATAACGGTTAAATGAAATCGAGCGCACGGCCATTGTCGGCACTCATGGAGCGCTTAAAATTTTATTAGCGAGCCAGACTCGCGGGAAATGGAGAAGTCAGTGAATATACGGATTGGCGAGCGCCCCTCTGATCTCCTTTTTAGAGCCAATTGTAACTTTTGTGCCTAGTTGTGGTGTTTCGCGCCAATTTTCATGGCAGAAATTGCAATGACGGTTTGCAAACACCATCGATACGCGAAACCGCCTTCGTCAACCAAAAGTCAAGCTTGGCCATTTGTACATGCCTCAATGCCATTTTTATAGAGAACACTCGATTGATCTAAAACCCCTTGCTGTTATACGCGAGGATCAACAGTTGATAAAAATACTCGTACATGTATTGTTTCTCCATTTTGTGCTCGACTCGCCACCACTTTTGCACACAAAGCTCGTTTTTCCCGAATTTCACAAACAGTATATATACAACTTCGACCTAACGATATATCCCCCCTCCCTATGGAGTGTCGGAGAGCACGTCGTCATGGGTTGAACTTTGTGAGCCCGTTACGTTGGCAAAGACATCACCCAAGTAGGTATACATATACTCCACAGACAGCAAAACTCACCAGATCTTCTCACCAAACATATCAAACCTCTCTGTATACAATGAGTACGACTCAATGTACAAAGTTGAGTTGTTATTGTTGTTGTTATATCGAATGAGAAAAAAAAAAAAAAAAAAAAAAACATCTGGAAGGAACGAATAACTCAAGTAGACCTTGTTACAGTAAGCGCACACAAATTAAGAGCCTATGTCGACGAGCTGTGGTTTAATTAAAACGTCAGAACAAGTCCAGCCTTTCGCGTAGAATATCATCACACAGCCGGGCCAATCGACTTTCCTCCCTCTAATAGCCTCGTAATTACACAAGCCGGCTCGCACGGGACTCGAGGAGCAAAGAGAGCCATGCACTTGTGCAAAGTAGAATAATTACCTAGTGCGCGTATACGGAGCTGCGACGTACAGGGGGAGGGGGAGGGGGAAAAAAATACCTGCAGTAGTTGCTACTCTCGAGTTCTTGGGGTTCTTGTTGTTTTTTGTTTTTTGTTTAGCTACTGCTGACCCGCGCTCGTAAATTTTTGCTCCCGAGCGAATGAAATACGAGGCTCGACGCCGCTCGGCTAAATGATTTTTCGTGCTTGGCACACCTGTATAAGTAACGAGCAGCCCTGCAACATGTGATGAATGTCGCGTTGCTTCCCCCTTGTTTTTTTTCTTTCGTACGGCTTATAAAAATAAATGTTGCTGCGCGAGTTTTGATGAATTATACCTCAATCGAGGCTCGAGATTCTATTTTTTTTTTTTTTTTTCTTTATTAAAAATGATGTTTACGTGGCCAGTATACTAATCGATACTCGAGCATGTGTGAGATTGTGTGCAAAAGCTTGATGGGCTTTTAATAACCGAGTGCACCTTGCCCCGTCGCGTGTCAGCGCGCGATGTGTGTACTTGCCCGCTTGGGCTCGGGGACTGGACGTCAATTACGTGACACGAGCACGGAGGCAGGGAAACGCTCTCCAGGCAAAAAATAATTACAAAAAAAAAAAAAAAAAAAAACCACCAGCTCCGGTAACATGACAACGTGTTCCGTGAAGGAGTTTGTGCGACAGTGCATTTTTTTCCCCGTCTCGGAATACACTGTTAATATTTTAATAACACGTCTTGCGGGGCTTGGAAATATCGACAGGTGGGGGTGCTCTGTGTTTGGTGGGAAAAAAAAAAAAAAAAAAAAAAAAAAACGCGGGCTGGTAGCATTTATTGGTGAGTTACGCCGGCACACTCGTATAAGAAATTTAACGAATTTACCTTTCGGGGGCGGTGGGAGCGCCGAGATCGCAGGGATCAACGGAACACTCCGACGGTCGGATTTATTGGGGCGCGAGGGACGATATTTTTCAATCCCGTTTCCATTTTCCCTCTCTTTTTTTATTCCAGGTAAATATGTCTTTTTATTTTATTTTTTTACTGTTGTTTTCGGGCACGGGGGGTGGCAAAAGTGGTGAAAATATATTCGGGAGAAACGAAAGCTACGCCACATTCGGTTCACGTGCCGGGGCAACATTACGCGGCTCTCCAGGCTCAGAAATATACAGTATTCAAATGTAAATAAAACAACAAGCCCCCAGTTTTATTGCCCAGAGGGAGGGTGAGGTAAGTACGCCACTCGCGTGCAGTTTTAACTAAATATGGAAACTCTTTTTTATTTTGTTCAACTTTGGGAGTGGATAACAAATTTCGCGAGGCAAGCGATTCATGTAAATGTATTCCCAGTTACAGGCGCCTTACGCGTACTTTGAATGTCAATCACGAAACAATAAAATATTCCCAACACGGGATACACACCGAACTCGATAAAATCAACCGAGCGTCCGACTTTCTGCTATTGACGTGCAAAGTTTCGTACAAGTCGAACGGCTTACCAAGTCCGAGAGCCGTCAAAGTCTCCGGAGGTTGTATGGATCTTCCGTGGAGTTTTTGTTGCCCGCGGAATTTGCCACAAGTTAAACGCGACGGCTCCGTAAACTTAATTTAAAACGCGAGTGAAGGATAAATCGGAAAGTGTGCGACTCGTCCATCGTATATATGCTCTTGCTGTCACAAGTTCCGATGTCACTCTGTTATCCTGATTGTTTCGAGGTTTAAGTCGTGAAATAAAAATTATTAGCTTAATCGTAATAAGAAAAAGAAAAAAAAATTGAAAAAAGGTTCGAGATTTACGTTATTCGGCGACTCGCCATCGGGGCGTATTCGTTTGCACCATTATTTTACTCGTGCAATGAGTTCCGGCAGTAAGTTTTGTCATAAATTCCGAAACGCGTGCACAAGGAGGGCAAATTTGAAAAGTTAGCGTGGAACAATGTGTCTGCCGGAAAACTTTGTTGAACTTGAAAAATTTCGATCCCAAGCCTCGTAACAGGTACGGCTGAAATGTTACTCCACCGATTGGGTATCAAGTGACAGATTTCGAATTTTTCACGGACAAGCTTGTCACAAAGGGGTTTTTGTCTCGCATCAGGACACGTTATGAATAATTTTTCCTTTTTTCTTCAATACCCACGTCTGGAAAGGTCTCTGCGTAAATAAAACCAATACACTGTATACCATGGTACAATGTACCGTTTTTATGGTTACTTTTCACTTGAGTGATTGAAAAAAGAGTTGCAAAAACAACCCACAAATTTTAAATCACAGAAAAACAGAGAACAGTACGCAAATACCAATACGAGCCGTAATAAATTTATTACCTCCGCGCAAAAACAGCTTGAAAACAAAATCTTCCTCCGACGAGGGGTGAAAAAAAATACGGCCACGTGGAGTGGAGTCGTTATAAATTTTCGCCCCTTCAACTTCTTAATAACGACCCATGGATTATTTCTTCCCTACACAATGGAAAACTCTTTGAAAAAAAAGCACAGCATCAGCGAAAAACGATGAGAAAAAAAAATGAAACGCAATAGTATACTTACAACCAGCTCGAAAATCTCATTATCCGCGAGAAAAATCAAGCAACATCAAGACAATCCAAATAAATAATTAATTACACGGAAGTACAGGGGCGAGATGAGGGAAGAGCTATTACTGAAATCCTTGGCGTTATTTATTTACGTCAAATGAAAAGCTCGTTCCGCGTAATCCTAGCCTTGGGCTGAATAAGAATAGAGAGAAAGAAGCTTCTCTGTTTTCTCGGGTTGCTGCACTCGGTACTCAACACGGCACAATGATAATTGCCAAGAGCTCCGTAATTTGTCTTACCGCCACCTCCCATATGTATACGTACATACATACACACCAGAAACGAAGAGAGGAGCTTTAGACTCTGTGAGGAGCGCGGCACACTTGCACGGCTAATATCCTTTGTTTTTTTTAATTATCCACATCCTTCCACGCTCGTATGCGCCCATGCACGAGGGACTGCTTTTTCTCGGTACCGTGGAAAGCGACGACCTTGCGTGTGATTAAAAAGACCGGCCCACAGAGTTGTCCTTTTTCCCTCCCTTCTTGGCCACTGTTCTTCATTTCTCCTTCTCCGCTCGCTCGTTTATTTTTGTCCTTTGCCCCGACCACGCGAGCGCGCGTCGGAAATTTTTTTTTTGTCCCCACGAGTTTCTTTGCCTTTTAGTTGCGTTGGGAGAAGGATGGGCCACGGTTTTCATTGAAATCCGTCATTTGGCTCGAGTATCCATTTTTCTTACTTATCTGCGTGGTAATGGCTTCTCCAAGTTTTGATTGAATTTTTTTTTTTATGTTGCGCGTGCCACTGTAAAAAGCCTCTCTAGGTATACGATGTTTGTGTGAGTTTTAAGGAAAATTGGCTTTATAACAAAGTCTTTTTTTTTTTCCAACCAGAGCTTCGAGTCTACTGGAGAAAAATTTTCCAAGTGTGGCAGGAGAGTAAGCCGTAACGGCGCGCTTACCTTTTTTCCCGATTCCAAGGAGAATAGCCATTGCTGCTCCGCACCCACGGGGCCGAATAAAGAAAATAACGTTAGAGGATTCGGAAAATACGCGCCCAGAGCACCACATGGTGCATGCGACTGGTAGAGTGGCAATAAGCCGTGATGCTGCGAATAAAAGAAAGAAAAAAAAAAAAGGGTATTATTTTCGTTTGATCTCGAAAAAGCGGCGTAATCTACCGATCGTAGCGAGCAGAAAGTACCGAGGAATAGAAAACCATGAGCTCGCCGGGGGCGTGCATGGGGTCGCGTGAGCCGAAAAAACAGTGGTTGTGGAACAGTGTGTCCTATCCTGCCCGGCGCAAAAGGCGCGGGTGTACACGGAGATGGAATCTACCTGGATTTGCGACACTCTATTGTCGCCCTCGAGCACGCGACTGTAGCCACATGAAGGGGGGGTTGAGTCGCGAATCGTTATCTCTCTACGTGTGGCGTTGCACAGGGAGCGCGTTTGTATGCAACTCGCCGTGTGCCCCGCGTATCTCTTTGCACGGGAACTCGCGGCGGTAGGGTAGGAAATGCCGTTTAGAATTTTCGCCCCGATCCAGCCAACAGTTTACAAAAATGCGAGAGCCTTTGATAGTCACCCCCTGAAGGGATATATCGTACGCGTTATCGGAGCTTTTTTTCGCGTTCACGAGAGAGATGGAGGACACGGGACTAATAAAATGAAAGGAAAAGAGAGAAAAAAAAAAAGGTTTTTAACATAAACCCAAAGTAACATAATCAGGGTTCATTTTATGTTTTATATATATATTGTATATATATTTACTATGTACTTTATTCCATTTTGCGATTCCCCGTGTAACTGAACTGCGTATCCGACGCGGCCGCGCGCACAACAACCAATTCTCGAATACCGAGTTATCATTAAAACACTAACACCCGCGGCAAAAACAAAACACGTACGATACACCGCACGGGAACGGGCCCGTTGTAATCAAACGTTCCGTGTTTGCAGAGTTTCAGCTCAGTGCCTACGGTAAATAATATCCACTGCTGGAGGTGTACGGCAGTGCAACCAGTTACATTTTAGATTCGCAATCATCTCCCTCGGCGGGGATTGCTCGGTGTACACACCCACACCTGAACATACACACGTAAGCTCGTGTACAGGTACGCGTCGCAGCAGCGGAAGTTGCCTGGCACGGTGATTTAATAACCAAAGCGTCGAGAGAGCCGACCCGCACGATTCTATTCCTTCTCGGGGTACAGTGCGAGCTCGTCTATCTACACGCGTGTCCTCAAGAATAATCAGAAATTCCGCTCGAGAATCACGCAGGGTTGCCTACTTTACCCTGTATTTGCGAGGAAAAAAAACATCGTCGCAGTTCACGCGAATGGAAAGATGAAGCCAGAGCCGTGGAATTACTTGCTTTTATCGGATTTGGGTACGTCTTGAATCTTCCGGTTTTATTTTGGTCGACTGAGTCGCTAAAGTAATTCGTGATTGTTGATTGAGTAAAAAAAAAAGAAAAATCAATGAATTTCACTCGTAATAAAGGTAAGGAGTTATAAAGAATAAGAGATCCTATAGCACCACCGAAAAAGCCTCGTGAAAGTTTTAAAGGCCGAGCCAAGCGTGTATACATACGCCAGGTCTGACCATAGACGAGTATTACTACTTGCAGCGGCAGTCGAGAGATTCCGGCCTCGGACTTTCATTACGTTTTCTCTTGTCACCCTCCCGCTGCGTTATTTACACCATTAGTATCGAGTGTATAAATTACAGATGTAAAGCACGAGCAAAGTGGATAAAACCAACTTCCGGACTATACCAATCGCTTCCGAAATAGGGCACACCCGCGCGTTGTATCTGCTGTATGCGATCCCTAGCACGTATAAAGTTATTTTTTACAAAAAAAACAGGGTACACGCGCTTTTATTCGTTCACCTCCTGCAGCAAAGGAATAATAAACGAAAAAGCTTACACAAAGAGTATCAGTTGGTTTTTTTTTTTTTTTTTTTTAGAAAACGCATAATATTCAGCGGGCGGTCGAATTGAAAAATCCTCTTTTGTGCGGCAGGTGAATATAAATTGTAAATGGAGGTTCCCTGGTGGACACCCACAGTGTTGCACTTGACTGTACTTTCATACCTTTGCTGTGATTACAACTTGGCAAGCTGCGACTTCACGCGCCCTTTGTATGCTACATCCTTGGCGCGACAGGCGCGAAAAGTCGCGGAAGTTGGAGCCAACCTGGCGAGTCATGAATTTCTTTTTTTTTTTTTTTTTCGTCTTCCAGTCGACAGTGGTGGGCAGAAAAAAATCTACATCCGATGAATATTTTATGAGATGCATACGCGTGGGTGGTAGGAAGGAGGGGGTTGGAGGGAAATCCTTGTCTGAAAAGTTATTGCGCCCACATGCCGCGTTTTTCTTTTCGAGAGCACGCATGAATAGAAATTGCTCGGGTAGCAAATATTAAAATTTTCGTGTTTGCTCTTACACCACGGAGCATATTATTTCGCGTTCGTACTTGGGACGCGGACGTCTTGCGAATTTTAACGAAACGGAACGCGCCAGTTTGAAGAATGTAAAGAGATGCCCGGAGAATCTAAAACGTGATGATTCGATATGATGTGCTCGATGGAAAAGTATGCGATGCCATTTTTATCGGTCTAAATTCCATTGACGGAAATTCACTCAAACAAAACTCATAAGATCTTTCCTGCAATCGAGCAAATGTAAACTTCTTCAGAAGCTCGTGCATGTTATATTTTCCTGCGTGGATGATACAATGAATATTGTAGACATTTCAAGCTTCGCCAACTTTATTGTACACCCAAATAACGACAAACACTCCAATAGAGTTACCAACAACGATGAAGATAACGATGATGAGTATTTTGTGTTTGTTACAGGCGGAGAATCTTGCCATCCGTACAAGCCGTTCAAATGCCCAGAAGACAACACGTGCATATCGATACAGTACCTGTGCGACGGAGCGCCAGACTGTCGCGAAGGCTACGACGAAGATCCGCGGCTGTGCACCGCTGGTGAGTTGTACAATCGTATATTCATGTAACAAGTATCTTTATATACCGTAAATTAATTCAGAACAAGTACGCGATATATACATATTCCAATCGTTAACGCGACGCTTTGAGTTTAATAAATCGTAAAGGGAGAACTGCTCGGCTTTGGGCAAGTCCTTTTGTGCTGAGTAGTATGTCGTTATCAAAGGGTGCGAGAGGCCTCACCAACGTGTTCATTGGGCGATATTTTTACCAAATAACGGAAGATTCAACCGTAACCTCCATTGAATAAGTTAATGCGTTTTACTCGTTTTACCGTAGCGCGTAAAATATGCAACGCTCAACACCTACGTGAGAGAGAGAGAGAGAGAGGAAGCACTTTTCCTTTCACCTGCTCTCATTCTACTTTGCACAGTGTGTTGGAAGCTCGAATCAGCTTGCGGTCTCGGAGGCTTCGGAATTTAAAAGTAGCACAGGGACCGCGGAGGATCAACTATGTACTTCAATTAATGATATTTCCTTGCGTTTCGCTATACTTTTGGGATTTCTCTTCTTTTTTTTGTTATTTAATCATTTACACATTTAAACAAACTGAGGCTACGAGTTACGTAGAAAGTGCATTTTAATAAATAAACCCGATGAAAATAATTGGTTTCACACATTTTCATCGACATGCAATTTTATTCGGGATTCGAGGACTAAGTGGTAACTGGTCGAGTTCCACTGAGATGGGCTTTCGTTTTCTTTGAATTAAAATTATAAATTTTTGCAATGAAAAAAATGATAAAGCACCACGGATTCCTTCCAATCCCCCGAAAGCACGCAAAAGCACGATCTTAGCAACTTGTCGATGCATACCTATACATTTCTCTGTCTGAGGTCTCTCAAGCTTCGCAGGATACGTATACGCTTGAACGACGATCGGAAATTCCCAGCATGATTCTCAGCAGTGTCAGTTGTGTGTGGGTGCAGTGCAGTTGAACGGGCTTGCGTGCATCGTCACAAAGTGAACAATGTTATCGCATCGCTTGCTTTGTGTACACACACATGCACGTGTGGGGTGAGCTTTTCGCGAGCTGCACTCGCAGTACCTACACTCTTATACACGTGCTTCTGTCGAGTCGAGTGGGGTGAACATCATCACTGGTCTGCGTCAGCGTGTTTTTTGTTTGTTTTTTTTTCCCCCCCTTTACATGTGATTTCGTTCCGTTAGATCTTGTTCTTGGGTAAGGTAAAGGGGACAAAGGGCGCGAGGTCTCTCGGAGCGAATTAATAAGTAGGTGCTTATACCTACACACGTGCACGTGCGGTACATAATATCATACACATGCGCTGCCGAGCGTGAAATTAGACGCAGCCTGAAAATAATGCATATGTGTGTGTGTGTACAGGTATAAGAGAGAGAGAGAGAGAGAGATGTTTCATACGCCCTTAGCCGTTGCCAAAAATTTTTAATCTCGTTATTATTGCAATAAAAGAAAAAAAAAGTAGTGGAGTAATGAATCATAGCCAAGTAGAAATCAACCTTTGAGCGCACGATGTATATTTTATTTGTACACGTTGCAGCTTGCAGATAATGTTAATGCAGGTATTTTCGACTAAAACACGTACTCGGTAATTATCCTGGAGTTCATGTAACTACGTTAATTTGTAATTAACATGCGTAGTTTGGGAAATGCAAATACGTGTGGCCGTGTAGTGGCGCATATCGATTGATGTGTTCGGTGCAGTGCGGTGGGTTGGGGGGGGGGGTAATTCCTCGCGTATTTCGACATCATATTGTTTAACGCGCCACGTTGGCGGTGACTTTTAAATTAGACAGCGAATGAATTTATCATCGTTCGATCGTTTAATCGCATTAACGTCAATTGCTTCCGGATGAATTGTTTTTTTTTTCTTTTTCATTCTTTTGCGTCGATTGGAATAAAGAAGAGTCAGAAAGAGACAATATAATTGAGGCGTATAGTTTTATTTAAATCGTGTAATGAGATTTTAAAAAATCTCATCCAATTTCAAATAAATGAGATCTTTTTTATAAAAGGGTATAATTTATTGTATAAACATCTCCTGAAAATCACGCGATTGATTATCTAGAAAAAGCAAAATTGTTGGTAAACTTATGAGGATACCTATACCTGATTTTTGTTCGTGTAAATAAATGATTTTGTAAAATTTATGGGATTCGATGAACAGAGTTTTGATGAGTACAACCGCTAACTGGCAGCAAGTTGAATCTCGTTTGTACGATTCATGTAAAAAAAAACTTTTTTTGCGTATTCTTAACATTTCTAGAGCTTGTAAGGTCTTTGGGGACGTACGAAGGAAGAGACTTTACTCCAAGTACTTTTAAAGCAATTAGAAAAAATACTCCATCGCGTCGGTGCATTTATTAAAAACACAGAGTGCAGCCCTCATTTTTGCCATTTTTCTCAAAACAAATGCAACAAGCGACAATTCGCGAACCCTCATTGTTGTACCCATCAAGTCCAAACGCAGGGAGAAGCCCACGACAATGGCGATGTACCCATAACGATAACACCAACGTCACAAACGGGGGAAGAGCCGCAATTAATATTGTGTAAGCTTTCGCTGGAGTGCCAATAGCAGGTACGTAAAATCTCGCGAAACACAGCATATCCCTATGCACGTTAGGAACGCGTATGACAAATGTAAATGGTATACCGAGGGTGCAACGGGAGGAAGCAGTTGAGGAGAATTTTTTTCACGATTCCGAGGCCCCGTATGACACGGTCGACGAGATGTTTTTTCCGAGGCGTGGAGTAATTGACAAGATCGATACGTAACTCACGTCAAGCGCCAACCCTCCTAATTGCCGTTAGTGGTGATCTTTCTGTCACCCATGATAACACACAACACAGACACAATAGACAACATTGAGGTTGAAATAGGGCGAGGATGTGATTCATGGGGCTTATTCCGTATTCGGGTGCCGTGGCGAGGATAGCGACTTTCCGAAAGGAAAGGGAATCCGTGCATGATCGAGTGTTGTACAAAAAGAGAGCGGGGGTGGGGGGTGGAAACCAATTCCTTCGAGTTAGCGGGACGGGAAAAGGAGACACAACTCGTGCGCGTCGAATGCCTTTTCTCTGTGTATATACATGCGTACGCTTACTTTCTCCCTGCACGTATGCGATGTCTGCCTGTGTGCACACCTGCTCCGAACTCCTTGAAACTGCTCTCTATATCTGCTTTGATCCGGCCCCATCTGCCGAGGTTTCGGCAAAAGGGAGTTTGGGAAGCCGCGTAATCATTTCGCCCATCCAAGGCCATTCGTATTAAGGTGGCTCGCGTCACATGTAATTTCTGTCCTTTTATTTTTTACCCTCCAACTCCAGGAGAGCCGATTTTAATCCTCGCGCCTCGAACAGCACTTTACCGCCGATGTTTTCCTTCGAGCTCTTAATTGGACCTCCGAAAACCCACTCCACAGCTTCGCTTGCAATTAACGCCCGAGCACATATAATAGGGATATTCGCGTCTGCGGGATCCTAATTGTCGAGAAAGGCTTCGATAACGAAGGCGAAGAAGGTATACGCTGGGTAAGTAAGGCGCTGGTGGCTATAATCAGTTTTTTTTTTTTTTTTTTTTTTCTCTCTCCACGCACTGCTGCAGCCGGAGAAAAGAGTGAAGAGAACGAGCTGTTGTTGGCCCCGCTAATTGAGTTCTCCTCGACAGTACTCGACGATACATACATACATACACGCGCAGAAATTGCCGCTGATGGCTTTTTCATTTGTTCCGAGGGGAAACTCGCGAGCTCTGCTGTCGTCTGGTTTTCTGCTACGTTATATACGTGTACGGAAAGACTCTTTTAAAGACACTCGAGGCCAAGAGATTTCCAAGGGGGTTGTCTTTCAACTGCATTGTAGGCTAGGATCCTCGTAAAGTTTCTCCATCGGTGTGTTTTTTTTATTTTTTTTTTTTTTAATCAAGCACTTTTGCGACCACGAGTCTAATTCTGGAACACGGTTTCAGAGCTCATACCAGCAGCGGAGGGGAAAACACATTCGTATGCGCGTCGCCTTCCACGTCCCTCCTCGCGTTTTCCGCGCTAAATCCGCTGGATCCAACACCGCGAAAACCGTCTCATTTATACGACACTCGACGCCGTCAAACGCGCGCTTGAACTTTGCCTCTTATACCTCCGCGTTAGTGAAAAAAAAAGAAAAAAAAAAAAAAAAAAGTTTGCCCCGCAAAGCTTCCCGTGTTTCATACAGATACGCCGGTAGTCCTTTGTAAGTGTACGTGTGAAATCGGTGTCTCTCGGCTAAGCCGGTCTTTCATAAATTATGTCACGTGCGGGAACTTTTTTCACGACACAGCGTTATTTTGTGCTGCTTTAGAAAGCAACCTTATCAAACGTCTTTTTTTGTGATGACTCCTCTGCTTGGGATTTCTTTTTTAGGGTTTCCGTGGATTGAATAGTATTTGATGTCGATGGAAAGTAAGTACAGGTAAGAGTTTCCGAGGGAAATTTTAATTTGTGTGCCTGAGGGAGCTCTGCGCGTATTGTGTTGCAGCCAAGAACTACTTGTAAAACGCGCGGGGTAGGCCATGCATAATAATTCATCTCCGGAGAAGATGTTGTTTTCGACAAATTACACAGCGAAATCGCGATGTCGTTTCTGAAATAATATCATGGTTATACTATAATTTAAAAAGCATGTGTTGCGATTGGATTTCCATCCGAATTATTATCATTGTTACAGAGTTAAATAATTATTCGATGTTAATTTTGGCGAGAGATAAAAATGTCATTGCAGTAATTTTCACGTCCCCGATTGGTACAGATGAGTTTAGTATCTCGGTCTAACTGAAAAGTACAGTACAGTCATGGTCATTGAATTAACGAAGAAAGTTGGCTTAAAACAACCTCATTCATCACAACAAATTGATTTCTAGTTGGTCATTCTTGCAAATGTTTGTAATAATTTTATTTCCAAATGACGCCATGATTCAAACAGTTGACAAAGTCCTTGCGTAACGTGGCATAAGCCGGTAAACACATAAACCAGCAATCATTCGAAAAACGGAGCAAAATTCCATACTCGACTCGTGTAATAAGCCCAAATTAACATCAAAGTTAAAAACACGCGTTCGCTCGGCTCTACTTGTCTTTTTGCTTTTCATATCAACGCGAGCAAAAAAAAAAAAAAAAAAAAAACGATTTAATTTTAATCCTCTCAAAATTCCATTTCCATTCCCAACACAGCTGATTATAACGTGCGTAGATTAAGCTAGAAAGGGAGGGATAAAGGGGGAGGAAAAAGCTACGGGCTCTCAGCGGATGGAATGAAAACGTCCAATTTGCTTTGAGCCTCAGGGGAAAAGCAAATCACTCGCGAATACATAAAACGCCCCCGTGCCCCCACGCGCGTACATACACATTCATATACATGCGTGGGTCTGCCAAAGGGGTACGGACGTGACGAGTGCAAAAATTGACCTACGCACGTTTCGAGACTCCACATCCCCCCTTTTTTTTTATCCATCAAGTTTGATAGGGGATTTTTCGATACAGCTCGTCGGAGTCTCGATTTTTACCTTTTTTTTTTTTCACACAGACGACTATGTACGTATGACATTAACTATTTGGGATTACCTCGTTTAGAGTACTTTTTCAAGGATTCATCGTCCTCCCAGACGCCTAATGGATTATTAGCCGCCACAGTCTAAAATTTAATAACTGTGTCCGTGTAGATGGGATCGAACTCACCTTCCCTTTTGTTTTAAGCAGGGCTCGAGCGCGTCTAAAATTAGTCGTCTCAACGACTTACCGGACAGATCGATATACGTACGTCCAATCCACAAATACACGCCTCGACGACACCGAGACGCAAAATTTAACTTCGCCACGCGAAAACCCTCTGGGCATTACGTTTCCTGCTGGTGCTGCAGAAAAATCCCAATGACACTCGTACACGTGTATCGGGGACATCTTATTATCCCTTTCCTCTTTGGCCGATTTTCCCGGCCTCAGCAATCCCCTTTCGATTACCCGCGGTCTATCTTTCTCTCTCTTTCAGCAAAAACTTTCCTCTCCGTCGCGTAAATCACTCTTAATTAAAAGGGCACGCTGTACAACACCATCGGAAACGCCTCTGTGTATTTTCATAATACTAAAAAAAATATACATGTACGTGTGTATAAGTGCCATCGTAGGTGCAAAGTCTACACTCGTAAAGTAAGAAAACTGCCCGTCTCGAAGGGAAAAGCCATCCGGCGCGGCTGGAGTCGAGAAAAACGAGCCAGCCAGCGACAACAAAGCTCGAGGAATTTATGGCTCGCTTGGCGGTACGGAGCAGCGTTTACTCGAGTTTGTGTTGTTGCTTTGGCTCCTTCCGCGACACTTGAAACAATAAAATATATCTCGAGGCGTTGCTCTGGCTCCGTGTGCCGGGAATCTTTGGGTGTATTTGTTTGTTTGTTTTTGTCGGGCGCTTTGTGATAGCGGTGGTCGGCGAGACAGAAGAGCAGGAATTTTTTGCTAAACAATTTCGAGTGTCTATTGTTGTCGTGTCGATAAACGAATCGCTTTACGGAAGGAAAATACCAATGGCTCGGTGGTGAATTCCCATAAATAATTTTTTTCAACGGTACCTACTCGTGGAACACTAAGAGCGAAATAGACGTGACAATCGACATGAATCATACAAGTAGAGCGTTTCAGGCACGAAAATAAAGATGCTGATAGTTTTTACGACCGGTAATGAAATATTCACGCTGTTGCAAGAAATTATTTGAAACGTTATTATCACCCCACAAACATTACATTACGAGGCGTACATCAATGAAAAAAGGGGCATCAAGTGCGCAATGGCATACTTAAATATTTGATGGTATGTGGTTGGAGGACTATCCTATGAGCATGTTATTATTTAATGTATACATGGAAACCATATTATCTTAAAAGCAATCACGCAAGGATTATCGTAAAAATGATTAATCCTGCTTAAAAATAGCAAAAATGAATGTCTGACCAAATAATGACCTATTTTACTGAAATCAGGATTACTATGAAATTTACTTTAGATGACAATATTAAAGCGTGTAATCATTTAAATGATTTTACTATCGCAATAGAAATCGCATAGAAATACTCGTAAAAAATATTAGACTCCCTTGAATGCAGTAAAAATCAATGTCTGACCATATCGCGACCTATTCTACTGATTCTGAAAATACGATGAAATGTTTAATTTCGCTCACACATTTAACTACTTATAATTTAATCATCGAGCTCCCTTTTATATTTCCATTTAACAATCAACAAAATTCCAATAAAAGTTTATTTAACTAAAAAAAAAAAATAAAAAATAAAATTTAGTGGGCTTTATCACCTGTTTCTGTCTGTTCTCAAAACTACTCATACTTTTACAAAATACACATTACATACACCTGGACAATGAGAAGTAGCTATCTGTATTCCTCATGTAACTTGGTGATGTTATTTTTGCACATGCAACAATTACAAAACACGTTTACAAGCGAATCGAGAGAGAGGTATTATAAGGAAGAGAGACTCCAAGCGCAAGAATTCTACAGTTAACTGTCTGTAATAATTTCTCTCGTACATTTTTATTAATTTTCAGCTAAAAGACCACCTGTGGAGGAGACGGCGAGCTTTTTGCAGGCTCTGCTGGCCAGCCACGGGCCCAATTACCTAGAAAAGCTGTTTGGCAGCAAAGCCCGGGACGCGCTGGAGCCCCTCGGCGGAGTTAACAAAGTTGCGATTGCCCTGTCGGGTAAGTACACGCCTCTATACCTATTTACCCCACTACCTTTTATACCGACGCAAGGCAGCATACGAGCATGGATCCGACCTATGGGTAATTAACGCGCGATTCGACGTGTCCACTTTTTTTTTTTTTGCTTTTCTCGACGGCCCGTGTGCTGCTCTTTGCCACTTTGTTTCGAGTCTCTTTGATCATATTCACATTTGCGAGTACATATACAGTACATGCTTTTTCGAACGACAGATCGGTGTGCTGTTACTTTATCTGTTTTATTAATCAGTACAGCATCATACAGTATATACATTGTCCATCGGGAATGAGATTTGTAGTAACGCCAATTGATTTCCTTCGCTCGTGGGCTTAACTTTTAACAGCCTTCATCTGGTGGAACTTTCAAGCTCTTGTATTACGACTCAACCTCGTTACAAAAATTGTGGCTCGCTAGTGGCGAAACTTCTGTGCTCCTCCGTTTCATTTATTTATTGTTACTGGCTCCGTGAAAGTTCAAAGGGCCAATACGTTAAACTTTTTTTTTGTTCCTGCCAATACATAATCGTGAAAAACTTCCCTTTGTCCAATGAAAAGAGAAGTAACTGAATGTGTTTTTTCAAAGAATCGCAAACGATCGAGGACTTTGGAGCGGCGCTTCACCTGATGCGATCGGACCTCGAGCACCTGCGCTCGGTTTTCATGGCAGTGGAGAACGGCGACCTCGGGCTCCTCAAGTCGCTCGGCATCAAGGACTCGGAGCTGGGCGACGTCAAGTTCTTCCTCGAGAAGCTCGTCGACACGGGCTTCCTCGACTAGAACGAGATCGACAACGGCAACAGGAACCGCGGTGACGGCCGCCAAGCCAGAGGGAAGCGCCTGCACGACAGGTTGTCATCGCCGTCGATATCGCCAAGGCGTGAGTGGTCGGCTCTACGATGCAAGTAAACAAAATAACAAAACAAACGAAAAAAAAAAAAAAAGAACTGGATAATGTTGAGCCACTCCGAGTTTTTTACCCGATCGTTGAGACAACAGTTTGCACGCGAATGTACATTAAAATGGTCACGCTTTGCTGGTGGTTTTTACGCTTGCTTCGGGGTGAGCTTTCAGTTCTTCTAATTGATTGCTGAAAGGTCACTCCTGGGCGTGTAGTTCATGTGTAGCTTTAGACGCGCTCTTATCTGTGTCCAGAAAAAGGTGTACAGCACAAAGTGAGCTTATTCGTGCATGTTATCGCGTACGTCAAAAAAAACAACAAAAGGAAAAAAAAATGCGCCCCGATCTTATCCCTCTGAATCACTAGCTGGGAATATGATTGTTTTGCGTGTCTGATTATTATTATACCAGACGAGAATCACCTATACTATATACCATACGATGTGCTGATTATCATCTATATTTATTGTACGAATCTTATCGTATAATTTATTGTCTATGGCAGATAAGCTGGTGTCTGAACTCGACTTTTGCCCCTCGATTATGTTTCAATACTGTGAAAGAGCCAAGGTTGTCGGTACAAATAATTCACGGCTTTTGGGTTGATCTATTGACATTTTATTGCACTCGAGGAAATAAAATTTTTAAAAAGCTCGGTGTACCGAAGCATCGAGCAAGAGTTGGTATAAATAATAACACACTACGGATTTTAGTCTGCAAATCATCGTGCATTATATTGTAGAAGCATGACGCGATGGTTAAAAAAAAAAAAAAAAAATACTAAACCGAATGAGTTTCACGCGCTTGTGCTTTTTGCCGCTGTGATTATTAATAAAGTCTCCTTAAACAAACACATGAAAGTAAGAGCGCTAGATGCAAGAAATTGAAATTTTTAAGACTTCTATAATTATTTAATGGGTTGTTCAGGATGAAAATTAAAAAAATTATATCAAAGCAGCATTTTTAGACAAAGAACGTTTAATAGAAAACAAAATGTAGTTATCAAGCAATCGGATAGCGATGATTAAGGAAAAAGAGTAAAGTCTATATATAAATATTTATATGTATACACTGAACGAAAAAAAAGTTTTAAAAATATATTATTGTATTACGATATATACACAGATATAAATATATTATACATATCAAGGAGTACTAATTGAGGGATGGAGATATTGGTGCGGAACATTTTACATGTTTAGTGTAACACTGACTCTTGATATTATACGGTTAGTTTTGGCTCGCAAAATGCGCTTGACGTCACGGAAAAAAAAGGGGGATGGTTGAGTATAGACAATTACATGGGATAAAAGCGCTTTTTCTTTTGTTCAGGCCACACTGCAGACGCGAGTTATTGGACGCTTAAAGGCTTTTCTTTCGTTCTTTAGTATCTAGTTTCGCTTTTATCTCTCTGGGTTCTCTTATTATTTACTTAATAGGCTCTTCTACGCGCCTAATGAATTTTCAATAATTTCCTAGATACGATGATAAGTTTTTATTTTATTTTTTTTTTTTTTACAGTTAAAGTAGCGCAAGGTTCTTAATTTTTTTCAACAAACTTCTAAAATTACTCAGTATTTTTCTTTCTTTTTAAATTAAGGAAAGGGTAATAAATTGTTGATTTTCGTCGCTCATCATTTGGTTTCAGTTATAGCCAAAAAATACAATAAATGAAAAATAAATTCAATAAATATTAAGTACGTAAAATTTATGGTGAGTGAATTTCATTATTAATTGCAGTAAATTTTAATACCAATGCGTCGTGACAGAAAAAAATTAAGAACCACCAGTACACTTTAATACCTTGGTGTTAATTAAACCTGCCCCTCTGTTTCCCAAGCCAAGCAAACACTCGACAATCACTAGACCCCGAAAATCCTTTCCAGCTTAATTATATTGCTGAAGCGGCCCTACGACAATCCTCCTTGCTCTTCCCTCCTTCGCAGCCACAATCGTTAAATTATCGTAGAAACTTATGGTCAATACGCTCTTCTCGGCTAATACGAAAATATTTTTCCAAAATTTATCACAAATTTCCGTCTACGATTGACATCACAGTGCTCATCGTGATTATTTTGTTGTTCGAGTCTTTGCAAGGGTACCCTTGAACTGAAAATCCAATTGTAGCTTTTGCTGGAATTGAATTTTCAGTGCAAGGGGTACAAAATTACCAAAATATAATTCATTTTCTCTCGGAAAAATTTTATTTTGGAACCAATGATCGTGTTTCTTCAGCATCTAATGTTCTGTTTACTTTTTAGCTTAAGAGAAATAAATATGAGTAATAAAAAAAAACCTGCAATACTGTAAAGGTAATTTAAAATTTTCTTTGGATCAAAAAGAAAAATCTTGCACACAAAGAAAATAATCACATAAAATGATCACGATGGCATAATACGGTTGTCGAGGAAATAACTTTTGTAATTGAAAGAACCGGAAATATAAATGTATAAGGAATCTACTGGCTAAACCGATCCAACCACGAAGACATATCATAGGGTACATTATACAGTAGATAATTACAATTATCGCGACAGGGAGAGGTTTACCAACTTTTACAAAAAAAAAATAAATAAATAAATAAAGTTTGTTGAAATAAAATTACAAAAATAAATAAGCGTAACAATGGAGTAGCACAAATCTGGAGCTTTTCGAAGTATACCGAGAGGAAGTCTCTTAGCTTTCTATATCTGCATTAGTTTCTTAATTAAAGTTGAAAAGCAAAAAATGAAAAAAAATAAAATAAAAATAAGGAAAAAGCAAGTGAGCTCTTTTGTCCCACTTTGATGAAAGTACATGACTGGCAAGGGTAAAATCGTGAAATTAATTTAATAACAAAAGTGATGAAAGTAAAATTGTGAAAGTATATAAATTTATCCGCGACCGCACTGATTACATATCTTATATCGTTACAAATAATACAGACATATCAATATAATATAATAATACATAAATATATAAAAGTATATTAGATTTATGCATCAAGTAGGTACGTAATTTATCGTGCAAAAATTACATGTATATGAATAACATTAGCTGTATTATATATTCATGTAAATTTTGTACGAATATAGATTAATCAACAGGAGGACGGGATTTTGAAAGACTTTGTGATTAGATAGCATATTTCAGTCCAGATGTATTACGTATTCTTATTTTTATAATATTATTATTATGATGATGATGACACTTACAATTCAATGTACTAGACGTGTTTGAAAAAAAAAAACGCAATAATTTTCTAATTAGTTTGTCATCGGTTTATTTGATCATTTATTTACATATTTAGTTGGTTTTTATCTAGATACAAACATACATTTTTAAAACACTTAATTATTAATTTGCTTGTGCCGTATAAATTATTTATCACAAAAGCACCTTCGATCCCGTTTTTCCTCCAGTCACGTGAAACCTTCGAAATAATATTTTGCTGCATCAGCTAAAGCAAACGACAAAATCAACAGAGGATAAACCCACGAAAAACGCCAGCTGCCGAGCGAGCGAACTCTATCGCCCTCCTGAAATCGACGTCCAATCCGTTTACGCGACGAGCTGCAACAGGGATGGGACTGCCTCTGAAAGAATCGCTCTGAAAAGTAAAAAAAAATAGGGGGCGATTCCGGGCAAGTAACCGACCAACCGAGTGCTCCTCAGGGCCCAAAATGGCCCCTCCACGGTAAAACGGTACACGGACTCGAGCTCGCGGCCCTTGGGTCTTCGACGTTCGCGGCTTGAGCCGTCCCCGAGTTCCCCCCGCGAAAGTACCAGTTCGCGAGAGACCGTGGGCTGGAAAAGTCGGAAAACTCGGGCTCGTTTTCCCTCCTGGTCCACAAAGCTAGCATACAACCGTAGTCAAAAAAGTAGTGAAAAACGTAGTTTGTAGTGAAAAAGTTAACGTATTAGTGGGTAGTCATATGAAAAATCAATGTGAAAAACTATGAAAACTTAGCTTGTAAGGATTAAATAAACGAGAACTTCATGAATATATATATATACATTTATTTGTTTTACCCTTTGAATGAATGAGCACGTTGTACACACAAAGTTGAAACGAAAGCGTATTGGACAAACTGACACAACTTATAACCGTAGTCGAAACGAGTACTCGCTATACCAGAGTACTCAGTAGTGGAGCATTAAAAAAACCCATAAAAAAATTGCAAAATAAGATGATAAAAAAAAAAAAAATAAAAAATAAATGTATGCTGCAACTCCAACGAGTGCACGCTTACCGATTCGCGACTCAAGCCTAACGTAAACCCGAAACTCGACCGACAAACTAATCCCGATTAACGACGCCAACCTCGAGGGTATACCAACAGCAATACCAGTGACCCACAATATCTCCCACCCGCGAATGCCAACATCTCATTCTTGACCTTCTTCTATCCATTGCAACTCTATCTATGACTGAAAACTCAACACGCACGGCTGACCAACAAGCCCCGACCGACAATCGACGAGAGCACATCCGACAGGATGGGCATGCTCACCCCACGAGAGTAAAACGGACCGACGATGGTGCGCGGGTCCCGAGTCGTCCTTCCTCTCCAGCCGACTCACTCGAACTGGTACGATCGCCCGGAACCCCCCCCCCCCCAAAGAACGTCCCCCGCGAGGGAACTGCGATAGAGTCACCCGCTCGACTCTGACCAACAAAAAGTGGTCCTCGACTTACTGTTAGCCAAGTAAGCGCACACCCCCGTCGCACTGGAAAATACGTGCTGTCCTCAAATCGACACCGGCAAGGTGCCTACAAAACTCGCGGTCGCCCGCAAGGGTCTTTGACCTCGACTTGCAAGACACGGGGTACAGCTGGCAGTGCGTTGTAGACTACATGTCCACGCCACAGCGCCCCCGAGCCCCGTCAACGGACGGGTTTACCCTTCGCACGTGCATACGCCCACTTTGAGAAGGGCGATTTGTCATCTGGTATCGATACTGAATCGCGGATTGGAAAGCAAGACTGTGGAGCGTGGTAATCAGCTGTGAGTGTGTTGATCACGACGCACGCGTGGGTGTGCACATGCAAAGTGTTTCTGGGTCTTGGATTTTGCTGAACGCGCACGTATACGAGGACGGCGGGGGGTGTTTTGCGATATCGCATTTAATGATAATTAGGTATACATATTGCAAAGAAAGTGTATTTTCAATCTCTCGTTGGATAGTGCGTCAACGTATTGTCTTTTTCGATTGCTATATATTGTTGATACGTGTATGCTATTGCGTATATATGTTTGTAATCGTAGTGTGTATTTTGCACATCGAGTCCTTTGTCAATTTTTTTTTTTTTTTTTTTCCGTCGTTTATGAAAAATTACCATGTATGATTATTACTGTACATGTGAAATTGCTCAAGTGACATCATATTTATTTCGGTGAGAAAAAATACAAAAATTTGTGATTTAAAACGAGCTTTGGATAAGGAAGGATGAGCTTCATTATTATTATTTTCTTTTTTCCACTCTGTTATTTTAAATCAAAGGAAAATTCGCCGATGTACACGCACTGTTTCAACTAATGAAAGTAAAAACGGACATATCAGAAAAAAATTACATATCATGTAACTGTGGTAATAGACACGTAAGATTAACAAATAAACAAAGTTTTAACATTAAGACTAAGTACTTATAATAAATGGATTTTGACATTTTTTCGCGCTGGCTTTTAACTGGATGTATCGTATACCTCAAAAGGGTGCCTATTGAATGGATTAACTCAACGACTCTTTAATACCTAAATGTTGAGGAAAGTAAAATTGTGGCGAAGGTTATTGTAATACAGACGAGCTGATGGTTACATGATGTTAATTAAGTATATAGGCATGTGAACTTACGAAGCATCTTTGTCGCTGTGAATTTTTTTTTTTGTTGTTCAAGTTTGACATTGACTTTTTTTATCAAATACTTTGAAATAATTCGTATGAACCAACTATTACTCGTTAATTAATAGAAACTTTGTTTGGAGTGTAATATCTTTGTAAGAAAATTGTCTTGTTGTATTCAAGTACCCCATAAAAATCGCATTATCTTAACAAACGATAACAAAAAAAATTACCAATACGCTTGTACTGCTGTTGTTAATAAAGTGGCACTGTAACAGCACTTTTATTACGTATACTTCGATAGTATGATTCAACAATAATTCGTCGCTTGCAATAAAAAACCACCTTATAGATATCATTTTCAAATTATTAAAGTTAAAAATAAATTATAAAAGAAAAAAAATCTGTATGTGTGATAACTGTGTACATATCACTATCGCAAATAAGGTTGATATTATTAATAAGAAAAGCACATTCTTAAATTATGTCACGTGATAAAGTAATATTTATTGTAACAACGACAAAAAAATGAGCACAAAAAACGATTTAAAAAATTACCTCAAGTCCTTGTTTTTACCCCCTATTTACTTGAACCCTTCGTTCTATCATATGCGTACATGTGAAAAATAAAATGAAAAAATTAAAATCAAGCTCACATTGTGTGCGACCGTGAGTAGAAAATTAAAATCATATACTGCTCGGACATTATATACGAACAATTGAAAAAAAAGAAAAGAAAAAAAATGATTGTACACGATGTGTTATTTATTTTTTATCCTTCGCTCATCACACCCTCTATTACGACTATTATTATTATTATTATTATTATTATGATTGTGTCTCTTTCTCTCGATCTCAATGTATCTTCCAGAAAATTAAGAAATAAACATTTTTTTTCATGTACAAAGTATTTTTACAACACCTTCTGCGACTCAAAGCTTCATACCCGCCCCATTTTTTTGATTAAAACGAATTTTTATTTAGCTATTATAGCTTTTCTCTATATGTATATGGCCATCTTACACGTGCTACAAAGAACTTATTCGGAAACAGCCTCTAGCGCGCGTGAGTAACTTTGTAACGAAATAATACAAAGTCCATCAAACCACGTGACAGAATGTAAATGTGATGTAATCGCACACGTCCCCTTTTGCATGCCACCAAAGTTATCGAATTGAAAGTGTGTACATACATGGGGAAGGAGAGCCCCTCTCGCTCTCGAGTTACCGTTTCGTTTCCAATGCAAATTAAAAACAATAATATGTATATTTGTCCACGTGGTAATTTGTAAGATACAGTCAATTAATCACCAGCACTGAACAATACGACTCTTCCGGACTCGAGGATTTACAGTTTTGTTAATGTCCATTCATTGTACAACGATAACTTGTTAAAGTACGGGTGGGATTTGCCACGCAAAATCGGTTTGGATGATTAATTAATGTCATAAAAAAGTACAACTGTCTCATTTTTACAATGTTTATCCCTTCAATCCCGATTTTGCATAATTTTACTGATGCGCATCACCTTGCCTACTATTGAACATTGGGACCGCTGTGACCTCCCATCAATGTCTCCCCTGCACCCACAGAGATAAACATACTTATAGGAGGTCGATTTTCGGATAAAAGATATATTGTAAACTTGCCGCAAACAGCACATACTATGTCAACTTTATATTTTCTATCCATAAGATTAGTTGCGGCTGGTTTATAATCAATTATGTGGCTCTACCGTAAGTAGTAATAATTATTTGGATTAGCGCCATCTAGCGGTCTTTATTTTTGGCCAAAAGTGGCTCCTAAAATTCTCAACCAGAGCATTCAGGATTTGAGCCATTTAATCCATTATAAACCAGCCGCAACTAATTTAGTAGATATAAAATAAAAAAATAACGATACGTGTGTTTTTGGCGGCAAGTTAACAATCTATTTTTTACTCGAAATTTATCTTCAAAAGTATAAATACATAGGAGGTCGATTTTTTGGTAGAAAATAGATTGTTAACTTGCCGCCAAAAACACAAATATAGTTATTTTTTTATTTTATAGCTACAAGATGAGTTGNATTATTATTTTTTTATTTTATAGCTTTATCATGAGTTGCGGCTGGTTTGTAATTGACTAAATGGCTCAAATCCTGAATGCTCTGGTTGAGAATTTTAGGAGCCACTTTTGGCCAAAAAATAAAGACCGCTAGATGGCGCTAATCCAAATAATTATTACTACTTACGGTAGAGCCACATAATTGATTATAAACCAGCCGCAACTAATCTTATGGATAGAAAATATAAAGTTGACATAGTATGTGCTGTTTGCGGCAAGTTTACAATATATCTTTTATCCGAAAATCGACCTCCAAAAATATAGACATTCTACTTATATATGGTTTAATAAAATCGACCACATGGCACTACTTAATACTTAGTAGTGATTACTATAATTACTATACACATAACTTTACGTTTATCTTACACCGTGCTCGCTTTATTAAGTCAATGAAATAGAAACCGTCTGCTTTGCAACGAAATTGCAACTTGTGTGCCGCATGCATGCGTGCGCGCTTTATTCATGCACAGCGCAGACAGATAAGGAATGAGACGGAACCGCGGATCCGGTGAAACGCGTATAATTTGACGTGTCTTCCTTTTGAAACTTTATAACCTCAACTCTAGCAGAAAACTTTATTACTGCGGCTGCGGCATACGTTTTTTTTTTTTTTTTTAATAAACATTTTAATACTTACAAAGATTTTATTTAATTTTATTTCAAAAATGTCGGAAGAAAAATTTGTTCCACCAAAAGCACCGAGTGATCTGTGTTTCAACGAAATGGACTTTGTACAGGTACAAAAACTGTGAAAACATCTACAGTTCGAACCCAGCCCTTTTTCAATCGCTTCGTTATTTAATTTTAATAAATGCATTTCGTTTACAACTAAAGGAAGTCTTTGACGTTGACAAGTTTCTTCAAGAGCACAGAAAAAATGTCAGCCTGGAAAAAATGCGAGACGATCTTGGGGTTTACTTGAAGATCCTGCGCTCTGCCATGATTGAACTTATAAACGAAGATTACGCTGATTTTGTCAATCTTTCCAGTAATTTGATAGGATTGGACAAGTCTATTAGTGATTTAGAAACACCTCTAGGTCAGATCAAAGACAAAGTATTGGTAAATAAGTGAATAATTTATCCTCATGTCTGGTTGCATGTGCTTTTGTTTGTTTATTGGTTTTGATTAACATTTTCAGGAAGTAAAAAAATGTCTGGATGATACAATAGCAGAGATGACTGAGAATTTAGAGAAGCACAAAAAGATCAGGGAGAAAAGACAAAGTATACATAGTCTGATAAGGTTTCACAAGTCGGTATCAAAGTTAAGCAATATTCTCAGTTCCTGTGATGCATCGTCTGTTAGCTTAAAGCCCGATGTTCTTGAGCGTGCAGCCACAGAATTTAATCAACTTAAATTTCATTCCAATCGATGTAAGTCAGATCTTACCCAAGAGCAATTGAATGTAAGTAGCTAATAAGTATTTTAATCTTTTAACAGCTGATTATTGATTTTTCATATCAATCTGATTTGTACAGAAAATGACTGAATTGGATGAGCATTTAAAAAATAATTTAAATGCACTGCTCATTGCCTATGTAAATAGAAATGAAACTGCAAATTTAATTAGGTGTTTAAGGATATATGTAAGTCTAGATAAGGTACCAGATGCGGAGGAGGTAGTTAGGAAAAAAATTGTAGTGCCTGCTGTTGAAAATATCATCAGCGAACATAGTTTTCAAAATGATCCCTTAGGATTAAAAGGAACTTATCAAAAATTAGAGAGTGTTTTGGATAGTACATTGAAAGAGTTGTTGGATGCGACATCAGAAAATGAAAGGTAATACATTCTTTAAGATGTTTTTATAAATTTACTTTTTAAATATTGTATCAACATTTTCGTTCAAATTTTAGGACATCTGTAACAGGTTTTAATTTTTTGGTCAACAGTTTCTGGCCTGAAATTGAACAGAGGCTCGAAGATTATTTACCAATGATATTTGCCCCAGGAAATCCAGAATCATTTCACAAAGTATGATATTTCAAATAACTAGTTATTAAAAGGAATGGCACATAAATGTTTTACTGTTTTAATTGTTAGAGGTACATAGATACTCTAGATTTTTTGGGAAGCTTGAGGAGCAGATGTTCACCAGCAACTATTGAAATTTTAAAATGTCACTCTCAGTATGAAAGGTTTTTGAAAAAGTGGAATCTACCAGTATACTTTCAAATACGGTTTCAAGAGATGGCAGGTACTGCTGAGAGTGTACTGTCTGCAACAGTCTCTTATAATTCAATAAGAAGTAGTAAGAATTCCATGAGTCCTGATACATTTACGCTTCACGCAACGTGTATAGTATGGGATTGTATACTGAGGCTATGGGCAGACGATGTTTATCTTCCACAATTACTTCATAGGTCAGTGTAATTACAAAAAGTACTCGAATAATTTGTTTTTAAAAATTTTTTTTCTGTAATCTGTGAAATTTATCCCAGGTTTTGGAAATTGTGCCTTCAATTGTGTTCGAGATATCAACACTGGTGTCGAACGTCTCTGAAACAGGTGCAATAAAATCATTTTAAAAAAAAAAAATAAAATTTTCAATATTGATTTGAAAAAACTTTAATGTAAATTCATCCTCCAAACAACTTTAGGTATGGTCTGTAGTGACAGTAAATGAAACGGCTCACAGCCCAGAAGCAGAAAACGCCCAGAGGCTCGAATTCCTCGTCGGACTTCACACCGACATCGAGAAACTATCTACTAAAATGTCCAATTTTACCACCGAAGTGATACCCGATAAGTTAATTATTTTTAGTCCAAGGGCAATAGATTTAGTAAACGGTGAGATCTCAATTTCCGCTTATGCAAGGAACATTTTGGACAGAAATTATTTTTTCCTTTTTCTAACAGACTGCTTAAAAGATACGATGAAAAACTTTGAGGATCTCCTGCCTCTGGTGACGCAAGAAATAATCTCAGAGCTTCTGAGCCCAGGACTGATACACCTGCGTCAAATCAGCGATATTCCACGGCTGTTTCGTCGCACCAATCGTGACGAACCGACAAAACCCTGTCCATATGTCAAACGGGCCCTCGACTTTCTTTGCACCTTTCACGCTGACTACCGGTCTGTGGTGCCGAACAACGTTAACAGCTGGCTAGTGCACGCCCTCACATCGCTTACGCAACAGTGAGTCATTTCTTCACTTTCTTTGTTTGTTATCAGCTGCTTAATCACTTTCGAGCTGTTTAAGTGCTGAAACGCTCATTTGGCTTTGTTAGGTACTTGTCTTTGGTAAAGGACGTGCTCATATCTGTACAAAAGACAGAGGAAAGTTTGAGGAGGTTGAAGAAAATCCGGGATAAGTCTGCTGGCGTCTCAACTTCTGAAAGTCAAGTAATTAGTGATGATGAAAAGATTCGCATTCAGCTGCTCATTGATGTGAAAAGTTACATTGAATTGGTACGTTTTACACAGTCCTTTTTCATAAATAACAAATCCAAGCATCATGATTAATATCCACTTCATTTTCAGATCAAAGACTGGGGCATTGCTCAAAGTGATATTCAGAATTTGAATGAACTGTTGGATGTAGTAGTAACAGCCACTAAAAATAAAAGAGAGCCTTAATAATTTGCTGTACAAACAAGAAAACGTGAAAAAGTTTAGCTAACTGTTGCAACAGCCAAAGAGGTAAATTTTGTGTATTTTCATTAAAAAATTTGAAGCACATTTTCTTGACTCAATTATGTAAAGGATTACGTAGTGCAGCGTTAAACTCTTAATCAGCTCAAGTATTTACTTGTTTCGACCTTAGAAGAGTGTTTTTCATAATTTTTCCGCGAATCTGACAAAAGCATGTGAAATTTAGACCAAATGTGTCGATTCGAGAAATAAAGCGTAATAAATAAGAGCATTAAGGTTTCGGTGGTGTGCGCGTGAACCGGATGTGTTGCAAAATGAGTAATCCCGTAAGAAAGTTAGAGAGGGTAAAGCAAGTAAAGGACTCAATCGATGATAGCCCATCTCTCTTTTTAGTTACAGATTTTGCAAACAAGTGGAAGAAAAAACAAACCAGAGCAACAGCACAGAAGCAGCCTGCGTGTAAGAGGTTCAAGGGAAAGGTCACCCGATTCAGCGTTGGAGGCACGTCCCACACGCGCGCACCAGATACAAAGAGAAACCGTACGTTCGAACACAGTCCGCGTGACGGGAATACCAAAAAGCTGTAGTCGTGTACCCACACACAGGGTCGCTCATCCGCTGGAACAGGATTAAGAAGCCCCAGAACGTACAGCGAGCCCCGACGTCACTCGACCGGCTTCGTTTATAAGAGCCGTCGTCCTCATCGCGCGCAACGCAGTCCCGCCTCGCTCCCACGGCAAGGCGCACTCGGGTCTCGCTTTATCCCCAAGGCCGCAAGTGCGAATCGCGTCAAACCGGGACAGCAATCAAGATGGTGGTTAACTACCGGGTATTCAAAAAGTGCTCGCCGAACAACAACATCTCGCTGTACCTCGGCAAGCGTGACTTCATCGACTACCTCTCCGGCTGCGAGCCAATCGACGGAGTCGTACTCCTCAGTCCCAGCTACTTCGAGAACCAGCGCAAAATATGGGTCCAGCTAATCTGCAGCTTCCGCTACGGGCGGGAGGAGGACGAAGTAATGGGCCTGAACTTCCAGAAGGAGCTCTACTTGGCCTCGGAGCAACTCTACCCACGGGTCAAGAAGTCGGAGCACAACTTGACCAAGCTACAGGACAGGCTGTTGCGCAAGCTCGGGCCAAACGCCATTCCCTTCACCTTTGAGTTCCCAAACACGTCACCGTCCAGCGTGACTCTGCAGCCCGGGCCCGAGGAGACGGGCGAGCCGTGCGGCGTCACCTACACCGTCAAGGTGTACGCCGGCGAGACCGAGACCGACCGGACCCACAAGCGCAGCACCGTCACCATGAGCGTGCGCAAGATCCAGTACGCCCCGACGAAGCAGGGCCGCCAGCCGTGCACGGTCGTGCGCAAGGATTTCCTCCTGAGTCCCGGTGAACTCGAGCTCGAGGTCACCCTCGACAAACAGCTCTACCACCACGGCGAGCGCATAGCCGTGAACATCTGCGTGCGCAACAACAGCAACAAAGTCGTCAAGAAGGTCAAAGCCCTGGTGCAACAGGGCATCGACGTCGTCATCTTCCAGAACGGTCAGTTCCGCACGGTTATCGACGCCGTGGAAACACAGGACGGCTGCCCGATCAATCCCGGCTCGAACCTCCAGAAGGTGCTGTACCTGCAGCCCCAAATCGAGAACAACACGCAGAGGCGGGGCATCGCGCTCGACGGAATGATCAAGGGCGAGAATCCGGAGCTGGCGTCCAGCACGTTGCTCACGTCGCCCGACGTCAGGGACACCTTTGGGATCGTCGTGTCGTACGCGGTTAGAGTTAAGCTGTACCTGGGAGCTCTGGGTGGCGAGTTGACGGCAGAATTGCCGTTCATCCTCATGCGGCCCAAACCCACGGACAGATTCAAGGTGCTCGCGGACGACAATACGGCCATCGAGGAGATTTATGACGAGAAGGAGAGAGCAGCCATACGCGGTTAGGTGGGATTTGACATACATTTTTCTTTTTCCAACTTTTATCTATTGCAATGATGTCGTCGGACTTTTTCTTCCAATCATCATTTGATATACAACTTTGACAACTCTTTGAAGGGATTACGATGCTTTTTTTCGTTTATTTATGCCCCAGAGGAGTCATTTTTTTTTATTGCGTTTCTTGGAAAAAGATATGTCGGCAAGTGCACGTGACTCATTGCCGTCTAATATAAGTACACTTTAAAAATAAATTGAGATGGTCTAATATGCTTATTTCTGGTGAAATGTGACAGATATTGATTTTTATCATCGATGCTTGGAGTAAGATGAACAAGATCGCGAAAACAACCTATCAAGGGTTTATACAACGACGAGTGAATTAGATTAATTACTTTGTAACGTTTCTATTGAAACCATCAATCAAATGACGTTTACATTTTATTATTTTTAATTGCTTGGTAACAAATATTACAATTTACGCAACGTTATATTTTTAATACAATAAATGTATTATTATTTAAGTATTCAATAGATGTGATACTTCATAAATTTATTGTTTTTTCTTTTAAAAGTATATTATTGCTATGAAACCATTTAAAAAAAAAAAAAAAAAAAAAATTCTCTTAAACGAC
>NW_019379491.1:1756139-1771091 GCF_000648655.2 Copidosoma floridanum | reverse complement strand
TATACATATATTTACTTTGGATTTTATCATTCTGGTAAAGAGACCACGGTGTAAGACATAGTGTGTAGTTATTATAGTAATCACTACTAAGTACTGCCCTTTGGTCGATTTTCCGGTAAAAGATAAGTTGTACACTTGCCGCAAACAGCACAAACAACGTCAACTTTTTATTTTATATCTATGAAATCAGTTGCGGCTGGTTTATAATTGAACATAGCTTTACTGTAAGAGTAGTACTAACAATTATTTGGATCAGCGCCATCTAGCGTTGCGGGTTTCTGAACTAAAAAGTGGCCCTAAACTTTTGAACTAGAGCTTTAGCGCTTAGAGCCACTTAACGTATCATAAACCAGCCGCAACTCATTTGGTAGCTATAAAATAAAAAAATAACTATACGGTGTAAGAGAGCACGGTGTAAGATATACGTGAAGTTATGAATAGTAATCACTACTAAGTACTGCCACATGATCGATTTTCAGGCAAAAGATAAATTGTACACTTAACATACTGCCACATGATCGATTTTCAGGCAAAAGATAAATTGTACACTTGCCGCAAATAGCACAGACAATGTCAACTTTATATCTTCTATCTATATTATTAGTTGCGGCTGGTTTATAATCGATTACGTGGCTCTACTGTAAGTAGTAATTATTTGGATCAGCGCCATCTAGCGGTCTTTATTTTTTGGCCAAAAGTGGCTCCTAAAATTCTCAATCAGAGCATTCAGGATTTGAGCCATTTAGTCAATTATAAACCAGCCGCAACTAATTTTGTAGATATAAAATAAAAATTTAACATTGTTTATGCTGTTGGCGGCAAGTTTACAATTTATCTTTTACCCGAATATTGATCTGCTATATATTTACACTTTCGGGTAAAAGATAAATTGTAAACTTGCCGCAAATAGCACAAACATCGTTTATTATTCATTTTGTATCTACTTCAAAAGTTGCGGCTGGTTTATAAGTGATTAAATGGCTCTAGGGCTAAACTGCCTAAAGCTCTCTTTCAGAATTTCAGAAGCAATTTTTGGCCAAAAAAATCACGACCGCTAGATGGCGCTGATCCAAATGATTATTACTACTNATAATCATTGAAAAGACAAAAAAACCCTTTACGGTAACAATGAGAACCAAGAAGTTGATGAAACTCACTATCTTCAAACAATATCTTACTTTCTTTGTACAAACACATACCCTACAATTGCATAACGATATGTATACTTGTTTTGATTCGAGTTGCTTGTACGTACGTACACACAATTGAAAATTGGAAAAAAAGGACGATGACGGAATTTATTGATTCGGTCAAAAACTACTGCCATAATAATGGTGAGGAGCATCTCGTAACGTATAGATTACATACGTAGAGGGTTGAAATACACATTTTTATAAATTAAATATATATATATATTGAACAAATCTCTTTCCCACGTAAAGATGTAACAATTATAAGCTGTGCTATAAGTAAATGAAATAGAAACCGTCTTCTTTGCAACTTGTGTGCGCGCTTTCGTGCACTCGAACGTGTTTTTGACTTTTTGTGCACTCATACTTGTTCTTGTGCGTGCTTATGCGTTTTTATGGAGATGTCGTGACTGGGCTTCCGTACAACTGTGCGCTTATGTTTTTAGTTTTTATTAAACGAATCGTCTTACAAGTCTTCAAAATATCCCAGGAACGCGTCTCGACGAGAAAGCTCCACCAAATAAAAGTCCATCGATTCAAAAGAAGATACGCTGAAAAAAAGTCAGTGTATACATATCCTACGTTCGATTCAAAAGAAGATTTATGAATTGAAAAGTGTATTATAAGTATACGCGGGGAGAAAAAAGTCGCTTTATTTTTTTTTTGCTCCTCCCTCGTTTCCCTCGCGCGCATCTTTTGACGATGAGCATCTCGCCCCGCAACATTTTTTTAACCCTCTTTTATGCCCAAATAGCCCTTCGTGTTTTTTCTCACCTCGATCCATCCTCGTCTCATTACGATTTTTCTTTGTTTTTTCGCATCGTTTACGAGAGCTCGTCTCCCCCTCCATTAAGTTTGCACTTTTATCTTGGCATCGAATATCCTTTGCCGATTTTCGGGTACACGATGATAAATTACACTCTTTTTATCGCAAAGATAAAAGAAGTCGGATAAGTAGAGCCTTTTTTATAAATGGTCCCACTCGAAATAAAAAAAAAAAAAATGAAAAATAGAACCATAAAAATTAGAAAACATACGAGCTAAATATAGAATATAATTACCCAATGGAGCAGCTAAACGGCACAAAATAGAACGAAAATTTATTCTATTTCCGTCCGGAAAATCGCGGGCTGATGTACGTCCGCCTCGAAATAAGCCAATTAACGCTTGAACTGTTCACAGATAAGTATACTACTTTGCCGATCTTTTACATAACTTATTCCAGTCAGGGCAAAACAGTCGAACGCAATGTATTGTGTATTCATAAGCCCCCAGAGCTGAAAGAAAGCTCGTTAGGAAACACGGGAAGAAATGGCACTTTTTGGTACACCTGAAATCCCTTAAACAGCTCGTGAAATCTTTCAATGACAAAGCAAAAGCCACTTGATATTGGTATCGAAAAACCACAAGTATTTTAAGGTTGTCTCGATTCACCATTGAAAAAAAAAAAAGTGCCATTTTCAAAAAACGCGTTTCGAGTAAGTATAATGTGAGACACAAAAAAAAACTTTCAACAAGTGCTAGCACTCGTTTCAAGCCGTGCGCGCGCTACATCGGAAGAGGGAGGAAGATGAGAGGAGGTGGCGAAAGATAGCACACTCGCGCGCAGAGTAGGTATGGGAAGAGGAGGCGAAAGTAAAGAGGGAACAGAAGGGAGAGAGAGGCCGGCCGGAGAGAGAACCGCGGCTCGCAATACTCTCGGCGATCCTCAGTCACGCTCGAGACGCCGTTGTGGGAGGATCGCGCGCGCGCGCCCATTCGCCTTACTTCATTTTTACAAGACATTTCGAGTTTATCATTTTACAAAATTAAAACAACACACGCGGCCTCGTTGACAAACATTTTCTGATTATTGTTTTTTTGTTTCAAATTACAAAAGGTAGACACTTGCATACTATAACGTAAGGGGTCGGGCTGTGCGTTTCTTGATCTCTCTCCCCTTTATACTTTTTTTTTTTTTTTTTTTTCCTAATAAAATGTGGTCGTGTGAGTGCAAATACATGCAGACACCCCCATCCCCCTCGAGCTCTTCCGACTCGGGAAGACCGGGTCCCTTCTTTTCTCCCTCTCATTTACTTCCCCCCCCCCCTTCCCCGTCTCTCTTTTTTAATAATCAAGGTGCGATTGTTGGCGAGAAAAATGCACCTCCGGCGATTGATGGCACCCACGTACCCCTTTCCTTTCCTCCCGGATTTGCAATGATTTCTCTCTTTTTCCGTGCACTTGAAAAGAAAAAAAGGGAGTGTGCAGCTGGATACGCGGCGGTGAAGCCGGTGTGGAGAGTTTTTGCGTGTATAATGCAACCTACGCCCGAAGGGAGCCGGAGAAGGAGGGACCGGCGCGGCGTGTGCGCGAAACGTCCTCCCGGGAAAATGTGTGGATCATATCCTGTTTCTCCGTCCCGGCGATGGGTACATTGGATTGTCATTTTTCGAGTGCAAACGATGATGCCATTGTTTTTATAACTCCTGTCACCTTGTCACTTTATACTCTCCCGTCGTTTTCGCACAATAACAGGGAGTTATACAACGATATCATCATCGGCAGCTATGAACACATTAAACGCTTATCGGAAAAATGTGCTCGATGAGTCGATGGTTTCGTTGCATACACACGTGGGCCCTATAAAGTACGTACAGCTCCCAAGAGAGAGAGCGAGAGAATTTGGGTCGAACAAAGAGATACCTCGTATAACAATATAATATAAATATACCTGAACGAGAACACACATTCCGGGCGCAGCTACCGTTCAGTTGACACTGATAAGACATACATGTACTTATGCGATTGCCAATATTACGCGATGAGTGTCAATTGAAGAAGAAACATTTTTTTTTATCTCCCGATCTGCGTATACCGAGCAAATACACTGCACGATTTCGAAAATAGAAATGTAAGTAAAGGACGCGCGTGTGTGTGGCGACTCTCACTTTTGCACAAGAGGAGTGCAAAGCGTGTCTTCCCTCCCTCCCTCCCTCTCGACAAATTCCTGTGCCATTCGAAGATATATATAAAAATAATAATAATAATAATACACTGTCTTGTATAGCTACACCCACCCGATATCGTTCCTCCGTCGGTTTTTCTTGCACCTCGGAAATTTTATTGAACGACAAGAGGCTATACTTACGCGTATAGATTAATCACTCGAGCAGCCCCGAGGCACACTCATCGCAAAAGAATGCCGAAAGGGCAAGGATGCAGGGAATGCAAGGAAGAGAGGGGTTAGGGGGGGGGAGGGGAGAAAAAATATATAAATTTCCGCACGTGATCCTCTCGTATACTTTACCCTCACGCGCGCGCACACGTACACGCGCAAAAGCGAGAGAAAGAGAGGAAAAAAGGAGGAGCCGAGAAAAGAAACGCACAGCCGGGGCGCACACGTATACGCGCCGTGTATATACCTACTGCATAGTATGTATAAATATATATATGTATGTATATATACGTGTGTATTTTTGCCTGGTGGTGCTTGGAGATTCGGAAAAAAGGGAGGTGGAGGATAAAAGTACCCACGCATTTGCAATAGAAGCGAATAACGAGGAGCAGAAGAAGAAGAAAAAGGAGAGAACGGTGTCTTTGCCATCCGGGGGAAGCAACAGAGTTATAGCAGATCGGGCGCAAGGGGCATCGCCAGCAAAAGAAGCAAAGAGAGACGAGTTTTTCATCTTCCCCTTTTCTTGCACTCGCTTCACAGTGTGAGTACCATTGCTTGTATTTTCATACTTATACATATAAATCATAAATGGGGTGTATGCGTACGCGCGAAGTTTCAGCGGTACGAAGTTACATGTACGCGCTGCGGCCTTGACGGAGATTACGTACTTCGGGGTGCCTTGCACAACAGAGAGGGACCTTAATAACTTCGCTCCTACGTAAACGCTTGTGTTTATCATGTTTTTGCCTGACCCCTTGTTTGGAAATTTTTTTTTTTTTTTTTTTTTTCAAAATAAGGATTTGATTTTATTATTTTTACTTTACGGTTGCGTCTACGTACCGAGATATTTTGTACATTCACTCGGTGGTTTTTTTTTTTTTTTTTTTTTCCTCTTAGTTTTAAAAGGCACCGTGCTTATGGCCAAAATAAATTACAACGCGCGGCCGTAAATACATTTTTGCTGGCATTTAAAACTCTTCTTTTCTTTTTTTTCTTTTTTCTTTTTTTTTTTTTTTCATGTGTGTTTCGAGGCCTCTTGGAGTATTACATACACTTTGAAAAACCGAGTGCCACTGCATGACTACCGACCTGTTTTCTTTTTTCTTTTTTTTTTTTTTTCTTCTTAATAATAATAATGTGATTTCATAAAATATAAATCCACACATATCAGTATAAGTATGTGTTTGATAGTTGGCCGACTTGCATGTACCGTGTAATTGGCACACATTTAATTAATCTCCAATTCATCAAGACGGACGTTTTTCCCTGAAACTATAAACAAGCTCTTACTCGATTAATTATAGGAGAGTTTATTGAAAAATGATGTGAAATTTCAATTAACACGTACTTGTACAGCAAAGAAAAAAAAAAAAAGTTTTCACTCGCTATAGCATACGCTTGTGAGTATATACATAAGTACTTACGAAAGAAGAGAAGCGGCGCGTGCTCCCTTATTCTTATACCGTTTCGCAAGTGAGTAATGCGATATCGTACTCTTTGAACAAGTTGCTCATCGTCCGATTCAAGGACGAAAATGCGTCTCTCCCTCACTTTTCTCCAGGTACACATAAACGACAAAACTTGGAGACGTGAAGGTCCCCGAGGCTACAGGCAGAGAGCACATTTTACGCCTTTTTAGCCAACTGTTGTGGCTCGTCTCTGCGTATAGCTCCTGCGTATTTTACGGGCATCCTGTCAGTTGTATATGTTTTATCGACTTTTGCGTTTTCTCTGAAATTTCATTTTTTGCTTCGTCCGCGGCTTCCTTTGACAGCTTCGGGTTATTCCTCGCTGGTGAAAAAAGATCGGCGGTATCTTTTTATTTCGTTTCTCCACGATACTCCTTACCATCCCCGAAAAATATGATCGAATTATTCCGCCAATACGAGCTTTCCTTTGATCTCTTTCCTTTTCCTTTTTTTTTCACCTCCAATTTCCAGTGGATAACGAAAGTGCTCTACGAAATCTCCATACACACATCCGATCTTTATTCATCTTATTTTATTTTATTTTTCTTCGTGAAACATAATATTCAATAAACTGCACGGATAAGTATACTTACAGAGCCACCCCTCGCATTTTTCATCCACCCCATTCACAACGATTTCCCTTTATCTACGTAACGGGGAAAATTCGCTATTGATGTGGGAATTTGGCGAGGGTTCTCCTTTATGTGTACCGTACAATATATGTATATAGCAGACGCGTAGGTATACATCGAAGAAGAAAATAGTGTGTATAGGTACACTCGCATTGATTTTACATGTTATATTTCACGATGAGGCCGCGTATTCATACACACGCATGAAAAAAAAAAAATATCTCAGCCTATCGCGCTTTATTATACTTAAAATTATACGTACTCGCTTCAATATTAAAGTTAAAAAACACACACATTTCTTTATTCACGCAAAATGTGGTAATAAATTAATTTTGTTGGCTTGTGTGATCTTTTGGTGTTGTTATTGGTCTAAAAACAGAGGGATCCATCCGATAGCCATACAGGTTAACCATTAAACTCTGAGGAAGAAAAAAAAACTCGAGTTTCGGTCAAATAAGTAAATCCATATCGAAAAAATAATTAAAAATAGTTGGTAAATTCCTTTTTCTTAACGTTACCTAATTTATGTTTTCCTCCATCACGTCATATATTATATATACTTGTGTATTTTGACGTGACAACTGTACATCGTATTATACCAACCGAAGGGTGAATATATTTTCGTGCGCGAGCGCCGGCTGGCACGTACCTAACGCCAGTCTGGAATTTTGAATACTCGCTCGGAGGTGGTAAAATTAGCGCTGAAATTTGAAAACGCCAGCCAACTAAACGGCAAAGCTTGAGGGAGCCGGAACATGTTTTGCCATTACTTTTGAAATTCCCAAGAAACTTGAAACAGCTTAATCAAATTATTCCTCAACTTCAAAGTTAAATTCTATCAAAAGAAAGGAAAAAAAAAAACAGCGGCCAAACAGCCATCAATGACAAGCCTTTCTAAAGCTCAAACTGGCATTGTTTGTTTCTGCGTTGCTAACTCCATTGTTATTAATAATAATCATATACGCGTGTGCACAATTTAAATCTAATTTGGGACATGGTCGATGGCGTGGCGAAACGAGCGTTGATTTATTGTTGATGTTATTTGCGCTTCCAATAAATTTGTTTTTTTTTTTTTTTTTTTAAACAATCATACCGTGGGCTGGTTTTCCACTGAACTGATCCCGTTGGGAAATAAACCGACACGCGCTGGTCACAACGTACCAACCTGTTTTACAGAGCAGGTCAGTTCTTTTGTCACACGATATGTACGTATCCTCGAATCCAAAGCCAACAACCGACATCCCCAAATAATCGCGTATCATCCCCAGCTAGCGCAAAAAAAAGATTGTCCGGCGAAACAGCGCGACGAAAGAAAAAAGCCCCTGGAATGAAAAGAAAACTCCCATTCCCGAAAATAAAGCGTTTCACGCACAAAGAAAGAAAATTGCTCGGGCCCCGAGGGGAGGGCGCCATCCATAAAACACGCGCGCAGCCATCTCGTGTATATACATATACGCCTCGCACACCGAGAGAGAGACAATAATCAGACGAGAGAAAGGGCAAAGGGGAATAATATACACAACCTGAGCGCGCTCGCGTGTCCCGGCGACCTCGCGACACAAGGCCAAGGCCCTCATTTTCCCTCGCCCACCCCCCTGTCTCTCTCTCTCTCCATCCTCCTCGAGTATACATAATGGATGTACGCGTGTGCGTGCACATATCATCGTAGCATCCCTCGACTCTATAGAGCAAGGCTCCTTGGCAGACGGCTGGCATTGATTTCCTCCTCCGCGAGGACTTTGCACCGCTGCTGCTGTACATAATGCACACTTGCGTATGGAGCGTGTGTATTTTTCTCAAGTTTTGCGTGCGTGTACGTGTATATAATATGTATATATATATATATATATTTGTGTGCGCGTGCACGGGGGCGATTCGTTTGTCGCGATAAGCCGATAATCGGACGGTATCGGGAGAGAGTACGGGTACATGCACTCTCTCGTGAGAGCCCACACGGGATTAATATCATGCATGTGCGTCGTTGTATATATTTTCACGCTTTTTTTTCGGATCGGAAGGGAGGGAGGGAGAAAAAGTATACCTATAAGTATAGACGACATCGCCGATGCGGTCGGGAGATTGGGGGCGCATTGTTCCTTATCTTTCGTTTGATTATTCTTCTTCTTCTTCTTCTTCTTCTTTCTCCGGAGGAAGAGAAAGCGATGTAGCTTTCGGCGACCGGAAAAAACGTGTCTTTCGGTGCCTGCAGGGAAAAAGGAAATTCGTGGGTGTATTGGCTTCGCGGTTCCGCAACTCCCGTATAGAGCGAGAGTTTCACTGCGTGTGTATATTATGTGTATTTTTATTGCACGTGACTCGTACTCTAATTTATACACAAATGTATACGGAATAGCACGTATATAGGTACTCGTTTGGGAGAAATAATAAAGGTACGAGTCATGAGAGATCTATTTTGCAGAGTATAGGTCATATGTAACTGGGTGAGCGATGCGAAATAATCATTGAAAAGACAAAAAAACCCTTTACGGTAACAATGAGAACCAAGAAGTTGATGAAACTCACTATCTTCAAACAATATCTTACTTTCTTTGTACAAACACATACCCTACAATTGCATAACGATATGTATACTTGTTTTGATTCGAGTTGCTTGTACGTACGTACACACAATTGAAAATTGGAAAAAAAGGACGATGACGGAATTTATTGATTCGGTCAAAAACTACTGCCATAATAATGGTGAGGAGCATCTCGTAACGTATAGATTACATACGTAGAGGGTTGAAATACACATTTTTAGGATTTATATATATATATATCCTTTATTTTTTTTTTTTTGGTGTAACTATCGATACCAATATAATCGATAAACGATATTATTATTGGATGGCAGTAGTATAGGTCGATATGTGGGTCCAATCCGGTAGTGATAGGTGGATCGATCGACTTTTATTTTTACCACTAGCATCCTTCGTACAGTCTTTACATCTTCTTCGTCAGTGATGCGCGCAGTGAGACGCTCGCTCTGGGATTTATGGAGCCTCCAGGCCACACGACTCGACCGACATAAAAATATACACTCGTAGACGTGCGCATCGGCAAACGAAGTCGTACTTTATTGGCGCGAACAATTTCTTTTTTCCTTTTGTTTGGTTCGATGCGTCTCCGAGAGCTCAAAGAAAATAATAGCCTCGCGAACAAAAGCCAACCGCAGGATGCACCTCGGACGAAAAGCATCACCATCTATAATCTCTTTTCTTTGTGCGCGTGTACTTATAAACAGGTACTAAAAACGCAAAACTTGGCGAACGGCGTCAAAAGGAAGGTATAAGAAAGGTTCTTCCCTTTTCATATGGTGTACATATATATGTTACAAGTATACCTGCACGCATGTAGAAATCACGCGACGACCTATATGAGTGCGTATACATATATGTATGTATATCCTCACAAATGCCTGTACCTGCAGTACACGGTATACAATACAAGTACCAGGACAGGTACACGCGTCGTGAGAACGTTTCGCGCTGCTAAACGCGAGGAAGGCAGCACACCTTATCTCTCGCACTCGTCGTATGAAGTGTTTGTGTATGTACAGGTATCATCGATACGAGTGCATTTTTCACATACCAAGGAGTGCGTGTACACGCACAAAGCCAGCGTGGGTGAGACCAGCGACCTTGTCCTCCCTTTGCCATTTCTTTTTTTTTTTTTTTTTTTTTTTTTTTTTCTCTTTCGAGGATAATACACCCAGTGTGTTTTAAAGGTGCTTTGCACGATATCCTGCAATTGCAGTGACACAAGTAGGTCTATATGCCGAGTATAATAATTACCTATACGGCCTCTTCTTTTTTGCATCTTGAGATTATTACTACATTACTACAAAGCGGAAGTGATGTGCTTTTTTGTTATATTTTGTGACGCTACCTTATTGCTTTGTTTTGTTCATCTGTTTGATGTACAAGTGTCACACGCACATTGCTTGGACAAATAGGTTTTTCTTTTCTTGGTGACTCGTGGATTGTTTCACGCTTGGCTCACGGCTGATTACTTTATCTGATTGTGTTTTCGATACCTAAGCAGGTCAAAAAACTTTCTAAAATTAGAAAAAAAAAAAAATAAAAATAAAAATAAATCGAAAATTACTTAGCAAGAATGTACCGAAAATAAGCCGAAACTATTTGGGAAGCGTGAAAATAAGAAAAGATAAAAATAGGCACGCGCAGTTTCTTATCTTGGAATTCGTCATTATTTAAACATGCGAAACAGTACGAGAGTGGCTATATATATACAGGTGCCTTGACAAAATGAGTCGATTGTAAAAAAATATTCCAATTTAACGCGAAAAAAAGGAAAAAAGGAAAAAAGTATAAAAATGAAAAAAAGCCTGCATGGTATACAATTTAGATGAAAACTTCAAGTTATTGTGAAAGATGAAGCGTACAAAAAGTTATAAAAATGAAGGACTGCTGCTCTGTTATCTAAACAGCTGGGGGTAGCGGCTAAAAAATAATTAAATAACCAAAAAAAAAAGCCAAAGGAGGGAGGGGGGATAAAATGAACGTCCGAAATAAAAAGCAGAGTTGCATCGGGAGACGAAAACGAGCGAGGAAGGAGATAACGTGGGAGAAATGAGCTGACAAAGGGGAATCCCTCGGCAGCAGAGACGAAAGAGCAATGGACTTGTAAAAGGGGGCGCAAAAGTGAAGCGGAGGACTTTTTGAGCGAGTCTAGTGGATAAACACACGCGTGCGTTCAAGTTGAAGATCTAATTTGGAAGATGGACAGATGGTATACTTGGAGCGCAGGCGCTGCACGAGCTTTGACTTGGTGGTGAGCTTGTTTTGTTTTCTCACTAAACCCAACACCATGTAATTATGTATATAGGACCGGCAATATTGCGAGACAAAACAGCCTCTGTCCAACATTGTATATGGCTCAGTTTTACCTTGATAACAGCAAATGTACACCAAATCGATATGAATTTTTATTAGATACGGCTAATCTCTTCCGTTGTAATTGCGCACATCTCGTTCCCTCCGCCAATCCGCACTTTTAGCGTAAGGGCAGAAGACACCGGGGCGCACGTATATATATGCTCTCCACTGTCAGCTTGAAACATCATGGTAGAGGAGGGGGGGAAGAACCCCTCGCCCCCCTAAACTTCATCCCTCGTCGAAACTTCGATGAGGGAGATTCCACCTCGCCTTCGTGTGGCAACCCTGCCCGCACATACACAGATATACGCCTCTATGCGTGGCGTCCTCCGAAACGCACTTTATCGACCTCTAGACTCTCGCTCTGTGTAGGTATTTGCAGACGCGCGCACACATTTGCACGGTGTACATTCATTACGTGACGGGGTCCCTTTCTCTCCGCGGCGCAAGGATCATCCTTGAATCGGTGAAAATAAAGCTTATTGTTTTTGTGTTTTTGTAATTTGTTGATGAGCATTTGTTACTCCTACACCGTTAAGTGTAAATCACGAGTACAATTGGTGGAAAGAATCACAGTCACCGTTTCAACGGAGTAAATGAGTCGGGCGCTTCAATGCTGCCGGGGGCTCATCACAATTGAGAGGGAAAGGCGCGAGAGAAGAACGAGGGAGAGAAAGCAGGCACTTGTGTCGGCAACAGAAGCGTCATCATTTTGATCCGAGACTTATGGTCACACAACAACAAGAAAAAAAACAGCGATAAATTACAACCGTCTGAATGGTTCGACCCCGTTATAAAATGTATACACATGCACGGGATGAAAAGCTCAATGGAACTGTCTGTTGTTTGTACTCGTGTACTTTATGATATCTCATACGTCGCGAGGGTGTTTATACATCGGAAGAAAAGGAAAAAAAAAGAAGAAAAAACCAGCATTACTATAGGCATAAATCTCACGATAAGCGCCGATTCGAAAAATGTCCCAACAATGGGCGAAATTGGATACTAATCGGCAGAGCTGCAGTTGAGCCGTATAGGGCGGCTAAGCGAGAAAGGCTCGCGTAATCTCCAGCGTATCGGGTAAGCCGATCGGCAAAAGTCGATTGCTGCACCGGTTGGGTGTACGCGTGACCAACTACACCCACAGCATAGAGACACCCACACACGCAAGAACAAACTTGTTCACTTGCACTCAAAATCGAGATTTGGGATGTCCTGAACTTACTATTTTATCAATAAAAAAAAAAAAAAAAAAAAAACCACCACGCATCCACCCTCCTCGTAATATTCCGAAACAAAGTAGATAGAGGGGATCAAAAACAAACAGAGAAGCGATTACGTATTGCTTTCACTTATCTTTATCTCCAAGCTAATGTATATTATGTACTCGCGAAGGAAACCACAAGTCCCACCCCTCCTGCCCTGACGACCAAACTCCTGTACGGATTCTCGGTAGGTGCACACGTAAGTGCCCTGAACAAAAAGTGTGTACAGCCAGCCGAAAACGGAAAAAAACGACAGCGCCCGGCGGTGGACCCGATAAGATACTGCCGTGTAATATATATATATATATATATATACCTGTCACCTTGTCACTTTATNCCAGTTCTGTATATGTGCATATATACATATATATATATACGTAGTCACGTGGACCCCGTGATATTACGTATATGAAAGTGCCTCTGTGTGTATACACAATATTGTGGGCCCGACCATTATAATTTACGTTTTAATCTCTTACGTAAGCCGAGAGCCCCGGCAGCACCCACCGTGCGCCCATTTGCATCGCGAGCCGTTCCTGCTGGCTTTGGATTTATACATTTATTGTATACGTGATGTAAATGTGTGTATACCGTATATACGTTGTTGATTTATCGATGGATTTTTCGGTGCTGGAAATAAGTGGACCCCGTCCGTTCGTTTAATAATGCATTATACGTATGGTCATTTACTTTTATAGGTTTATATATTAATGGCATGGCTCGTTGAGCCACCGACTTTGTACTTACTTACCGGCGAACAAGATTTTTTTTTTTCAAGAGGAGCTGGATTTTCTTCCGTCAATCGCGATTTTCACGATAGCGATGGGACACAAGGAAACCGGGTTTGTTCTCTCGATTCTGTCTCGAGGTGATTCAGATTTGAGATTAGCCGACGAAACTAATACTGCTGATGGTAAATAAACGTGTGCCGGTTGATAAGTACTAATAGATAAATTATTACGGAGCCCGACAAAGAGGTAATGAAAAAAAAAAAAAAAAAAAAAAAAAAAAAAATGGCATTGGGGAAAAGTTCGCGATTCCAATTGATGTGATCTACTTGGGTTTTTACGCGAGTCCTAGTGTTAGGTGTTGCTTCAAGCACTAATCTAATGTTAAAAGACTCTCGTACGAATAACAATGTTGATTGGCGTTGTTTTTTTCTATCTTCTGTCTATTAACGGAATAAAAAGAATTTGTTTCCCATTTATTATTTAATTTGATTACGTCGGTAAATCAAACGAGCTCCTCGAGATACGCTAAAAAAATTTTGAGGACAAAATGTAATAAACTCAAAGAGTAAAAATGAAGAAAAACGCGATTCCGCGGTAAAACTCGGGATGTGTTAAACGAATAATCTTTGAGCGCGTGAGGCAGAACTAGAGTGCGAGGGGGACGTCTTCCGGGAGCTCTTTTCTATTTCTGCCGTCATCTGCGACCCGAGAAGGGGGAAAGAAAAGGAGCCGCGGAGGCACCAGCAGCGGAGCTTACCGCGGGTATTTTATTTTCGAGTCGTAAAAATGAGCGAGCGAACGGCAATTGCAATTTCCTTGCCAACAAATTGTTTAGCGCTCTCCCCCGCTTGCGCTCAATCGCGTGGATCATTTCGCACGAAGAAGTGGTGCCGTGCAAACAAAACGCGGATGACTCGCTGCGCGTGAAATTGTCAATTTGTTGCAGACCCTTTTTTTTTTCCTTTCAAAAATAATTACAATGTACGCTCGCCGCGTCCTTTTTATCGAAACGCATCGTTTATGGCTCTGAACGTATGACCGAGAAGATAATATATGTAATATAATATCTTACGACATTACTATTCTCCAACACTCCCGAAAAATCCTAATTCAAGTTTTGTCTGTTTCTGAAAAGAAAAAAGAAAAAAAGGGGGGGGAGGTACAAAGAAAACTCGATTGCCATTCGTGACAAAAGTACAGTCGTCGCAACAGCCATCGGCCAGGAGAGGGGGATTTTTTTCAAATTTTCCTCCTTTCACTCGAACAAAGTACCAACGTATGTGTGTGTATATACACACACAGCTCTCCGTAGGCATACATTTATGGTATCGTCGCTCGATGTGCTGTCACGGCCACGCAATTGCGATAATTCAGCGCGTGGGCCGGCGAATTCTAGCGAAGGGCGCCACTCGACCGTATACACATTTGCGTGGCACATATAAATATAGGCATACGCACACATATACGCATATGGGCACAAAACAAAAGGCCATACCATTATACGTCTACACGCGTTGTACAGCCACGGGAGCGGGTAAGTATAACGACGCGATAAGGATGGACGACGACAAATTAAAAAAAAAAAAAAAAAAAAGAAATGGCAAAGGGAG
>NW_019379491.1:1732508-1744200 GCF_000648655.2 Copidosoma floridanum | reverse complement strand
TTTTTTTTTTTTTTTTTTTTTTTTTTTTTTTTTTTTTTTTTTTTTTTTTTTTTTTTCATTTCGAGAAAAATCCATCCGCAATCTAGTTTCCTTCTCGGATTTTCCGCGCTGCTTTCTCTTACGAGTCGATTTTTATTGCTTTTCGGTTTTTCATCGGGGCATTTTAAACGTGTGCCTTGTTTGTCGAGCGTATTATTATTATTTTTGGGGAAAAAATTCCTCTTTCAGCGCTATCATGTGTTTTTCAATTAATTATAGTTACACTTTACTGTACTTTCGCCAATCTCCAGCTCGGATGGTATTTCCCGGCGGTGCCGATAGTCATTATTATTTTCGAAAACAGAGTACTCATATACGTGAAACTGGAAACCAGCCGTAAATGTTATTATTCCCCGAATCGCGATAAATAATAACCAATTTATCAGTATTAATTGAAACCCGGGACCCTTTTTCACTCGTAAACGCACGTATAAAGAGGCCATCGGTGGGTTTATTTTTTTTCTTCCCTTCATCGTCCAACATCGCTTAAAAAGCTATGCATCACCGGCGAACGGACTTGACGCGCACAAGCAGCCCCAAAGAGAAAATCCGGGATGAAGGCGGACATAATCCCACGCTGCAGCACCTAACTCTCCGTCCACCGACGACGCGCGGTCCCACCAGTTCTCGGCCAACTTCCAATTATTAATTCTCCACTGACGCTTTTCTTCCCCCCTCCCCCCATCCATCCACCTTCCTCATCTCTTTCGACGCCTCTACTTTGCATTGCATTAAACGAGAGGAAAAAAAAATACACTATCCCTGCTCTACCTCTTCTTCTTTTAAATCCGACAAGCGCGTAAAAAATAAAGTATAATCATCACGTACATCTTCGCGAGCGTCGAGCGGAAAAGTATATGCGTTTTAATAGCCAAAGCTCCCACCCGAGCGCCGTACAGTCATATACTAGCGCTAAAAATAACTGCGCTAAAAATCAAATATAATTCCCAAGCAGCGAGTCTACGCTCTTGCGTATGGGCATCTCCGGCGGTAGCCAACATTTGGAAAATATATCTCGGCTAATGGCTCCCCGCGCTCACGGATTCCCGAATAACAGAAGCAAATATCGGACCGAGTGCGCGCGGTGGATATCTTTTTTTAGCCCTTGGATCGCGCCGAGCCCACACGTGGTCGTCGCGGGTACATGCACTTACGAGGGAAAAAGAGGAAACGGGGTCAGTTACAACGATGGGCCATTCTCATCGAAAAATGCGTGTCGCTTTCCGTCTTCCTTATTGCTCGACAGGGAGGCAGACACTCCGTTACCATACCGATGAGATGAAAAGCTCTCGGGAAAAAATCGAAAAAGCTCGGGTCGTAACTCCCGGGGATATGTGCCCGATATCGTATATGTATAATATTCCCCTCCGTCCGAGACATCACGCGCTCTTTCATCCTCGCGACGTGTATACACTCAATTACACCCCATGCCGACTGCGCGTGCATCAACGGGGAGTCTCTCGGTGCGAGACGTTTGTTGTCGTCGCTCCCCCGGTTGCAAAAAAAAAAAAAAAAAAAAAAAAAAAAAAACGCCCCTCTCTCTTCCGGGACTTTTCGGCGGAGAGCTTTCTCCACGAAGGGCGCGAGCTTTCGCTCCCGTCGGCCTCGACGCCATCGCTTACTCCACGCATCGTCGGAAACATCAGCGCTCTCGTTTCCCCGATAATTTAATACAGCTCGAAAAGCTCACACCTCCCCGGCGGGAGATGGTCCGACTCCCTGATGCCGGTTCGCTTTGATTCGGCACCTTCTCTCGGGATACTTGCGCTCCTCCGTAGAGGAGAAACGTAGCTCGGGTGACACGAAAAACTCTACCTGTACGGCTACGTGTCGTGTGTACATGTAGGGGGGGGGGGGGGTAATGAAAAGTCGGTTGGAAGTGGGTGTCGCCGCGGTAGACGTTACACTTTGAGCTCGCGCGCGCGTGTGTGCGCAGAGGAAAATACGCGAACGGGGAAAATAGTAGGGCGACGGCTCGGGTTGCCTCCTGTAGGCTTGCCTGCTTTTCAGAAGCAGGCCAATAGCTCGCACGTGTACTCTTATACCTTGCGGCTAAATGATCCGGCTGGCTCACACTCGCACACATTTTATCGCTACGGTGCTTCTTGCGAGCTTTTATTCTCCTTTCCTCCTTGCACTTTGGAGCTTTTTCTCTTGCCTGCCCGAGTGGGAATAAATACGAGCTTGCGGAGCTTCGATACATCGGCTTGCAGCTGTTTTTCCGTTGTGGGAAATTTAATTTCTTGTGTAACAGAGAAGCCCAGATCAATGACTTTTTGCAGTCGCCCGTTGTAATCACTTCTGAGTTTGCGACGGCGTTTTCTCTCTCTCTCTTTGCTTTTTCTCGGGGTATACATTCCACCATGCACTTTTGACGTCAGCGGCTCCTAATTGAAAAATGGACGAGCGATGTACCAGACCCGTACTCTCTAATTGCACGGTGGCTTATCGACTCGATGGAAATGCCGTTACTCCCTCGGATTCGCTATTTTACGTATGCAAACAATTTTAAGCTCCGCGAACATACGTGGATTTACTCTCCGATCGAGTGGTTCCCAGGTATATTATATTGGTACACACACACGCACACACGATTGACGTTAGGCATATGATGGGCACGGGAGTCTTACTGTTGATTTAAAGTCGTTGTTGCCATATTTGTTTTTTGTTTTTGTTTCATCCTTTGATTTGCACATCCAGAAAATACTGTTACGATTTAACGCACGCTCGTGACGTCAAACGGAGAGATTAGATCGGAAAATCCTTGCCAAAAGGGACCTGTTACCATCTGTATCGCCTTTAATTTACTTTGCCGTTTAATTAGAGGGAAACCGAAAAAAAAAAATAGTAAAGCAAATTAGATCGTCCAAATAGGATAGCGTCCAGCTGATATATACCATCGAGACTGATGGTGATTGGCAGCTGGCTACATGTACATACGCGCGTTTCATCTCCGGTGCAGGAAATACGACCATTTCGGGACGATAATGAGACGTGGCGTATCAAGGAAGGAGGGAGTCATCTTCCGCTGTCAAATCAAGGTTGGGGGTCGATGATACGGTCTCCCATAGCGGAGCTTTTATCGTTTCGGCCTCGGTACAAAAGAATACGACACATCTCGCGTACAATAGACCTGTGCAATACCTACACTTCGAGACGAGAAGTATCCCTTGGATATATATATATATATATATCACATACAAAAATGGTAAAATATTGCTATAATCAAGCGCACGCACAACTGTTGCGCAAAGTATGCGGATAGGTACTGTACAGTTTTTTTTTTTTCTTATTTAATTTGCCCCAAGATGGAAGAAGGTAGTGAAAAATTGCCACTTCCAGCCCAATTCGGAGGACATTCTTGTAAAAGCTGCATCGTTGCACGAACAATGGGTCGACTCTGCAACGAACGACCGATATCCAGGTGTATGTTTGTATACCTAGGTACCCTTTTTTTTTGCGCTATGAACATGGTGAAAAAAAAAAAAAAAAAAAAAAGTAGTACTTTGCAGAACTGTATTTATCTCTCGAGGCTCGTTCGTAACACCTTAATTTCCAGTTTTTCTACTACCCCGCTAATCTCACTAAAGTATCGGCTTGACGCTTTGTTTGCACGACAAATGGGACTGCTTTATAAATCGTTGGTGCACTACAACCGATCTCTCGATTGAACGCCGATCGACTACTTTCCTCGGCTTGTATAACACGACCTTTGCGACAAAGAGAAAATAAAAAACAACAACTCTCGTTATTTTTTGCTTAAAAAATAGTTCAATACCGATTATACCCCCATTCCCCCAGAGTAAATCTTGAAAACTAACGGAGCACGAAAACCATACGGGATTAGCTCGATCACTCGATCTTCCCCCCCTATACCAATACATATAACCACTTAAGTACAGACATCATCCTGTGCGGGGGATCCCTCTTATACCTATATACCGATCTAAATCGTTTTCACGCAACGATGAATCAGAAGAGGCAGACTCGACGACAGAGAGAAAAACAAAGCAAAAACAAAACGTGGCACACGCGACTGCAGGGAAACGTCGAAGAGGATCCGATGGATGTACACACATATGTGTATACTTACAGTTACGCTTGGTAAGGAATAACCGACAATCACCACCCATTGTATATACATATATACGTGTGTATAGCCGCTCCATCGGCGTTCGTTTGCGTGCGGTACCTATAATATACGTATAACTATATGCATAAATTATATAATGACATTAGGGACGGTTTTATACGGTTTCCGAGCCACCTAGATTCTTCGGTCGCTACATAGATAGCTGCTGTTCATCTCCGAGCTCGTGTGTGCGCATTGTAATAATAATAATAAAAATAATGCATAGGATATAGGTGTACGGTGATCGGTACTTTGTGTCTCAAACAGACCGAGATAAACTTTTTTCGGGTCGCGATGATACCTGTACCCTCGTTACCCCTATAATATATAGGTACAGATGCACTTTTGTAACGGTTTACGTACATACACGCTAATCAGAACGTATAGTGGTACCTACGTACCCCCTTCCCCCTGCAAGTGCATATTTTGGTGTGATTGGGATGATAAATAAAGAAATAAAACGTAAGTAAGGGTTAACACGTATACGCGTGTTTGTGTTACACTCAACCGTGCAATAATTTCCATTGTATATGTGTATATAGTTACACCAGTTGGTCGGTTGCTCCCAAAAGTGAGCACGTGCAGCCAATCGATCATTCGGGCCCCGGCTCTCGCGCACTTCCAAATAAATCAGAGCCTCCATTCGCTCTTACACTCGTATTTGCGATGTCAAACAAGCCACTGCTATACCATGCACACCGTACCCCTTTTATAGGGAATACAATAGCTCGCCTCTTCTCTCCCTCTCGGGGTTTTCTCTTCCATTTTCGAAGCCAGCGGCCAAGAGGGATCGGCGGAATAAGTGAAAATAAAAAATAAACCGGCCTCGCCCTCCCTTGGTCTGGCGTGCGTTCAAAACTCAAGCGCGTCCCTCCACAGCAGCGTTCCGCGTTACAATGTACAGGATTTTACGTGCAATCGTCAATCACCGGACGTGTACATTAGCGCAGGGAAAATCTCAAAATTTTTAGCCTCCCGAGTAGGTTTTCACCACCTACTGTCCCGATTCTCGGTGGGAAACGATGTTATCTCGAAAGTTAATTTTTTCCCCTTTTCGTAATAATCAAGTATATAAATATAAACCGGGAACCGTATGTATATGGGAAAAACACGCACGCACACAACAAGCTTATTCCTACGCGGTTGATGCATATCGGTCATGCGACAGTGACTAACACGTCGGGAGGTGTACGATCGGGGCCAACGTCTGGTGGTTGTACAAGAAATTTCAATGGCCCCTTCGAGTTATTCAAAAAAGGCTACGAAAGTCTCGAGAGTATTTTGAGGCCATTTGAAGGCACCTAATCTAAAAGCCTACAAATGACTACGAAAGTCTTTCAAAGACTGCAAAATTAAGTCTCCGAGACTTTTAAGTATACACAATCCCTCTGGGCTTATTAGCTTTGAATGGATAGGGTGCCCTTTTTTTCAAAACAATTAAAATGGCATATCACTTTCATCAATTTTTTTCCAACAAATAGAATCGACCCGACGAATACTACAGACCCACGGAGTCTCGGAGCTGAGAAAACGTAAAAGTGCCAATCATAATATGCCCGCGCATCGTGCTTTAGTCCAACGGAAGCACGCCAATACCATTTCTGGTTCGGAAAATAAAAGGGATAAAAGTGATAACGGAGAGAGAGAGAGAGAGAGACAGACGGACAGAGTAGGTATGAGATATGGGTGATTCCACGGGCCTTATATACTCCCGATGCTCGGGCCAAGGGATTAGAAATCTCAAAGCCGCGTGACGTAAAGGCCGGCCGAGGTTGCTGCAGCAATTTAATTTCATCGCATCAGAGTCGCCTCTCTCGGTAGAGTCATCCTCCTCCTCCTCGTCTACTGCTCTCGAAAAAGAGACCTGCCGTGCGCAAATTTAGCAAACCGTCCTCTCTGTCTCCTCCACCTCTCCCTTCTTTTTCACCCTCCCCCCAGCACTCGCCCGCATTCTCTCCCTCTCTCTCTCTCGCGCGCGAGTGTATATACACTTGCTTTCGCGCGTATAATCGCGCATTCCTCCTCGTACGTGCTTTTCTTTTTCTTCGGGCTTTCCTTTCTTCTCATCTGCGCGCTGTTTCTTTTGGCACTCGTTGATGTTGCTAAACGCCCGAGCGATGTTTTGATATTTCGGAGGATCCGTTCGGAGAATCGTTCATCGAAGAGAGAATCTTTTTTTCTTTTTTTTTCTTTTTTTCTTTTTTTAGGGAGAAAGGAAAGGAGTTGTGGTCTCCGAGTCACGTATCGGTGGATTATTTTGGGGGCCGTGGGATGATGTGCCCTCGTGTAATTTGACGCTCGAGCAGGTATTTCGCGAGATAAAACGTGTACAAGGGTTGCAACGAAGGAGTAAAGGAAAACAAAACTGGAAAGTTTCACTTGATCGCTCCTGTGCTCCCACCGTACACAAATTATATATACACACGTCGTGTGTATATGGTCGCAGCCAGTAGGATTTTCCGGCTTTTCGATGATTCAACGCGACCCGGCTTATTTATTAAAAAAGCCGCATCGCCTACTTACTCTGCCCGTTCACTCGCGTGACTGCACCTGTGTATACACCCGCACACCTCGTCGCGCGGACCCTTGTACGCTGGTATTTCATACGTGTACCTATATATTCCTCGTTTATTGGGACATTACAATGTGCATCGAATGAAACGCGAGCGAGTGAAAACCAAAGTGAAATCTCGGGGAGGGAAAAGTGTGGTGGCGGCTATTTTCTAGCGCGTCGCCCGATGCCCGCAACCCCGCGAGCTTCGGCATTTTATTCGAGCCGTTCTATATTTGGGAGAGGGGGAAGAAGGGAGCCGCGTTACGGGCGTGCCTTCTCCAACTCTCGGACTCTATATACACACACACGTAGTGGTAAGTACGCGCGCGCGCTCTCACATCGTGTGTACACGCGCCCGATCGATCGATGGTCAGCGGCGAGATTTTCGACAAGTGTACCTGCATGGATGAGGCGCGCTTTAAAACACGCCGGCTATCCCTTTTTGAAAATATATGGAAAATAAAAAAAAAATTAAAAGAGTTATTTTGGAATCATGGGAGGTAAAAGCTTCCACTCACGGGAGCGTCCTCAAACGGGTATTATGCAATTCGGCGCATCTGCAGCGAAGGCATTTGTAGGATTGTCATTTTCATTTTATTTTTTCATCCTCACACGCATAGGATATTTCTCTGTGCGTGTACTGTGCGTTGTGCACTGAAACACGCGTGTGCATATAATGTATATATATATCATCAGCCGGTGCTGCCGGTCGTTTGGTCTTTCTATTACTCTGCGCCTTCCTCTTTCTCTCCTTTCATTGGGCACTTGATGCGTGCGTGTGAGCAGCATACGTATACGCCACACGCGCAGGGTAACCCAGCCGCCGTGAGAATATGATAATTTCCGATGTGGCACTTACGTGTACTTACTCGCGCCCGGCCATCCCGGAAATTTTTTCTCATAAAGAGCAATGTGCGGCTGTATACACACGACGATCCGTGAGTAGGCGTGCGTTGACTCGAGAGAGGAAATGGGTAGAGGGGGGGGGAAGAAACGTATATATAAGCCCGGTTCTGTGCGCATCGCTGTTTTGGGTATGCGTGTGTATTTTTTATAAAAGTACAAGTGACGCGAGTGTGTTTTCTTCTTTTTTACTCGCTGCAAGCGATATTCCAGAGAGACGCTGGTTTTTCATCTCTTGCGATGGAATTTGGTGCATCGGTGTATATATATATATATTTTTTTTTAACGTAATTGAAAGACTTTCAAGTAAAAATCAAAGAATATTCGAGCACGGGACAGCAAAAATTTCTTTGCGCGACAATTACATTTCATTTTGTTTTTCTCGCGCGTCTTACCAAACTCGGCTGTTTCTACTTTTCGGCCCTTCCCCGTCCGACCGATCGTTCCCTCTTGCTCGAGCTTTCGCTACGATTGACCACAGCATCGTACGAGAAATCCTCGGAGAATAAAAGGCAAGCGTTGACCTCCGTCTGTTTTTCGAGCATAGAGGGTCAAAGGTCCCTGCCATCCAGAAATCACCGCGCGATCGGCTCCGGGACCCCCCACCCGAAGGGGATCGGGATAAACCAATCACTTGAGAACAAAGTGGCTACCCTCGTTCCGCCGCCCATAAACAACCTGCCAAACGCACCAGCCGCCAGTTCTGTATATGTGCATGTCTGTCTATGTGTGTGTGTGTGTGTGTGCGCGTGTACAGTATAAAGTACAAGCGTCTTATCGCCGTCGGGTGCGTTGCGCCTTCGTGCCGTCTGGACGCAGATCGGAGCTCCCCAAGTGGTTACAGGGTATATATGTACATTTAGGTGCAAGTACTTTTATTGGAAGCAATAAACAAAGAAGAAAAAACGGGAGGAAGGAGGACGCGATCGCCCAACAACGGCGTGCTTTCATTTCGACTTGGGACATACCGTATACTTGCATCTTGTATTGTCGAGTGGGGTCGACGTTCTCTGTATACTTGCCGGGATATTGATTCGTTTGCTTCTTGCTTCTCTCTTTCTCTTGTTTCGCATCTTGAAGTGATAAATACAATTGTTTTTTTTTTTTTTTTTTTTTTTTTTTTATACATTATGTTGAGTATTGAATTGTTCTTTTCTTTTATTGTATCTTGCATCTAAAAGAACACGAATGTCTAAACAATGGTACACGCGCTTGAATCGCGGATCATTAAAGTTTTTATGTTTTTTTATGAACAAAAAATTGTAGTGTTGAAGATTAACGGGCTCGCGGTGGGCGGCCGCCCAACCGACACAATATACTTAATCATGAAAATTCGCACAGACGACCGTTACTCGACGCACACGAATTTCGACTCGGCGAAACGGGTCAGTCGACGGGACGGATGTGCAAGTCGCGTCCAAAGGATCGTTAAAAGAGCTACGGCGTTGCGTACGCACGGACCATTGAGAGGAAACGGTATAACGTTAATACGCTCATTGGGGCTCATGATTACGATACATATATGCACAGCAGGAACGAAACAATGGGTCGTTCGGAAGCTCTCGCGTATACGCCACATATTATACAAGATGAATTTAATTTCGGTTCAGCCAAGCGTGCGATCGTACACTCGCTATGGATGATCCGAGTAACATGTAGTCACAGCGTGCCGTGTAAAATTAAACCAGTGGAAGACACGCGCCTCGCGTGTCGCACCAATTCGCATTGGATCCGAAAATAAAAAAAAAAAAAAACCGGCATCGGAATGCCGCTGAAATTATCGCGGGGAAAAAAATAATCTATATACACGTACACCTTGGAGATAGACGATCGGATCACAGGTTGCGGACGGAGCGCGTACAGCCGCGGAAAAGAAAAAAAAAAAAAAAAAAAAAAAAAAGAAGAAGAGCCGTCGTCGCGGCGGGAAAACTCGGCCGAGAGCGCGTGGAATGCGCGCAAGCTCTCCCTCTTGGCTTGCTCTTCTTCTTCTTCTTCTACCTTATCCGGCGTGCAGTTACGCGGTGCGCAGCATCTGCAGCCGGTCGTTCACCGGGACGGAGCGTTTAGCGCTTCGAGGTACGCGCCACGCGCCGGGAGAGTCGTTACGTGGGCTCTAGTGCGCGGTGCTGCTGGACAAATTACACGGAGTTACCACGAATTTGGGGGAGCTTCCTCGTTTCGAGGTTTTACGGGGTGCGAAAGCTCGACGCAAGCTCGCCGGGAAACTGATTGAAAGGAAATGATGATAATCTTTACAGAGTACAGGAGAGGAAGGAGCAAAAAAATTTTCAAAGCCATTGGTTATGTACCCTGACTGCAGAGCAAGACCGTCCAATATGCTAAACGCGTCACTGTAGCGCTCGGATCTATTAGTAGCCGGCACTGCTGCTGCCCGAGATTGTTTCTCAAGAGTACGCGGATGCTGATAGAGAAATGGGCAGTGGGTATACACGGCTCTGGTTTTTTTTTTTTTTTTTTTTTTCATTTCGAGAAAAATCCATCCGCAATCTAGTTTCCTTCTCGGATTTTCCGCGCTGCTTTCTCTTACGAGTCGATTTTTATTGCTTTTCGGTTTTTCATCGGGGCATTTTAAACGTGTGCCTTGTTTGTCGAGCGTATTATTATTATTTTTGGGGAAAAAATTCCTCTTTCAGCGCTATCATGTGTTTTTCAATTAATTATAGTTACACTTTACTGTACTTTCGCCAATCTCCAGCTCGGATGGTATTTCCCGGCGGTGCCGATAGTCATTATTATTTTCGAAAACAGAGTACTCATATACGTGAAACTGGAAACCAGCCGTAAATGTTATTATTCCCCGAATCGCGATAAATAATAACCAATTTATCAGTATTAATTGAAACCCGGGACCCTTTTTCACTCGTAAACGCACGTATAAAGAGGCCATCGGTGGGTTTATTTTTTTTCTTCCCTTCATCGTCCAACATCGCTTAAAAAGCTATGCATCACCGGCGAACGGACTTGACGCGCACAAGCAGCCCCAAAGAGAAAATCCGGGATGAAGGCGGACATAATCCCACGCTGCAGCACCTAACTCTCCGTCCACCGACGACGCGCGGTCCCACCAGTTCTCGGCCAACTTCCAATTATTAATTCTCCACTGACGCTTTTCTTCCCCCCTCCCCCCATCCATCCACCTTCCTCATCTCTTTCGACGCCTCTACTTTGCATTGCATTAAACGAGAGGAAAAAAAAATACACTATCCCTGCTCTACCTCTTCTTCTTTTAAATCCGACAAGCGCGTAAAAAATAAAGTATAATCATCACGTACATCTTCGCGAGCGTCGAGCGGAAAAGTATATGCGTTTTAATAGCCAAAGCTCCCACCCGAGCGCCGTACAGTCATATACTAGCGCTAAAAATAACTGCGCTAAAAATCAAATATAATTCCCAAGCAGCGAGTCTACGCTCTTGCGTATGGGCATCTCCGGCGGTAGCCAACATTTGGAAAATATATCTCGGCTAATGGCTCCCCGCGCTCACGGATTCCCGAATAACAGAAGCAAATATCGGACCGAGTGCGCGCGGTGGATATCTTTTTTTAGCCCTTGGATCGCGCCGAGCCCACACGTGGTCGTCGCGGGTACATGCACTTACGAGGGAAAAAGAGGAAACGGGGTCAGTTACAACGATGGGCCATTCTCATCGAAAAATGCGTGTCGCTTTCCGTCTTCCTTATTGCTCGACAGGGAGGCAGACACTCCGTTACCATACCGATGAGATGAAAAGCTCTCGGGAAAAAATCGAAAAAGCTCGGGTCGTAACTCCCGGGGATATGTGCCCGATATCGTATATGTATAATATTCCCCTCCGTCCGAGACATCACGCGCTCTTTCATCCTCGCGACGTGTATACACTCAATTACACCCCATGCCGACTGCGCGTGCATCAACGGGGAGTCTCTCGGTGCGAGACGTTTGTTGTCGTCGCTCCCCCGGTTGCAAAAAAAAAAAAAAAAAAAAAAAAAATTGAGAGCCCCCAAAAAAGAAAAAAAAAAAAAAAAAAAAGAATCATCGTTCGCACAGAGAAAACACTCAGAGAA